>JBBPQU010000071.1:0-45421 GCA_038092655.1 Boletus sensibilis | reverse complement strand
GTAGATGGCGAACCCGAGAAACCTCAGCCACTTCAGAGGTGTGATAGCAAAGGTTGTGCATTCAGTAAGCGGGATGGACAATGCGACTTCGCTGCTATCGTTGAAACACAGCAGTAGATTGACTTTGCTCGGGATGGACATGACTGGTTTCAAGTCTGGCTGGTGAGTTGGAGTTTTAGTTTGGACTAGTTCCGTCTAGGGGCTATCTCATAGTTCTGCAACTTTTGTGATGCTTGCGTGATGTGGCAGAGTCCCCCTGACAGCATGTGAGCGAACGCGACTTACTCTGACGTCAGGACGCCTAAGCCGACATAGTCATCCCGAACATATTTTGGCTTCTCGCAAATAGCGTGAAGGACAGATGGCGGGCCGCGGCGTCGCCTGCAATCGCATTGACAGTGGACCATATCCCTCCCGAGCCCATACTTCTTCGTCGACGTTTGCAACGAGAACGTCGTCCTCCTCACCCTCACTCGAGTCCGAGTCCGAGTCTGAATTTGTGGCAGCAAGTCCACGGCCTGGCCCCCTCCTTTTTGTCTCGGATACTCTCCACCACGATCGCATGCTTGAGCTTGAGCCAGGGCATATCAGCGGTATTTCAGTCTCCGACTGTACATCGGAGGACAAGCCGAGACACTTTTCCACTTGCCAAACATGATGCATGAGCGTTTGAACAATCACTGCGAATTCGATTTTACATGTTACTGAACTAGCTCTAAATGTTACAATACTACAGTAACATTTGTACTAGAACGGGGCCCCACCCTCATAACGATCGCTGGGAAGGAGCGTGCAAGCCGGGCCGAATTAGGCACATGGTCACGGTCCGACGGGCGACCTGAGTTCTCAATTTCACAGTGCCGTCCATCTTTATCGAAACGTTAGAGCATCATGTGGTCTGGCCTTCGACGAGGTCGGTTTTTCGTTCCTCTGGAAAAAGTTAGTGAATACTAGATATCGTGACGCTATCGGCACCTCATGCACATGAACGCCGTGCGGTCCGGCGATGCCTACTATTGCCAGCAAATTCCATCGATCGAGGATCAACCATGGCATGATTCCACCGCTAAATACAGTACAGCCTGTAATGAAACGGAGCGATACTACCGACTCCAGGGCCCCTAATATACCGGGGTAACACGGGGTAGTCGTTTCAGCTTATCTCCTCCCTCTATCATGGCCATTTCAACCCCCTCACGCATCTTTCCCACTCTCCACAATCTAGGTAGCACCATTGATCCAAACTTCGACGTGCAGGCCATCGCCAATGACTGGTTTACCAAGTTCGCCAAAGCAATCGGTCTCAAGGATGTGCCAGCCATCGTCGATTTGTTTCTCGATGGGGTCTTTTGGCGTGATATGCTTGCGCTCACTTGGGATTTCCGTACCTTCGAGGGCAAGAACGCGGTGTCCAAGTTCCTCGAAGACCAACTCAGTGTCTTCAACCCGCAGCCAGACACCTTTTCTCTTCAGCAGGACCGTATAGAACTCCAGCAACCTTACGAAGACATCGCTTGGATCCAGGCTTTCTTCAATTTTGATACCAATGTGGGTCATGCCTCTGGCATATTCAGGCTCGTCCCTCTTCCAGATGGCGCGTGGAAGGCCCACGTAGTTTATACCAACCTCGAGGATCTAAAGGGTTTCCCGGAGCGGATCGGACCTTTGAGGAACTTTCAACCAAACCATGGTAAATGGGCTGCCAAGCGTGAGAGGGAAAGAGAATTTGTTGGTGAGGAGCCCACTGTGGTCGTAGTCGGCGGAGGACATAGTGGTTTAGAGATTGCCGCACGACTTAAGATGCTTGGAATTAGTGCGCTCGTCGTCGAGCGAAACAAAAGAATAGGAGACAATTGGAGGGAGCGTTATGCCGCACTCTGCTTGCATGACCCAGTTTGTGAGTGTGGCATCCAGATTCTCTTGTACACCTTTCTCTTATTGTTTTGTAGGGTATGACCACATGCCCTACTTACCGTAAGTGCACACCTCGATCAAAGAGATTCATCGTCACGGTCATGCGATCAACCCATTTCAGGTTCCCACCTTCCTGGCCTGTCTACACCCCGGCATTGAAACTGGCCGATTGGCTTGAGTCCTATGCTCACTCCTTGGAGTTGAACGTATGGACCTCAGCAATCGTCGCCTCGATCGAAAAGGACACCGGGGATAGCGGGAAGCGTTGGTCGGTTCAAGTCGAACGCGAGGACGGACGAAAGCGAACAATCAAGGTAGACCACGTCGTGCTGGCACTTGGTATAGGCAGCGGCCTACCAAGAAACCCAGATATTCCAGGGCAAGTAAGTATCGAACGCATTGATCGGGAACCGACTTGCCTACAACCCGGATAGGATGAGTTCAAGGGTCAGATCTTGCACTCGAGCAAACACAAACACGCAACAGATCATTCGGGAAAGAAGGTCGCAGTTATTGGCTCTTGTACATCGGGTGCGACATCCTATCTGTCCTTCTTCACTGGAACTTACAATGACTAGCTCATGATATTTGCTCTGATTACGTGGATCATGGCGTTGGTGAGTTACATCCGTTACCACCCGGTACCACTGGCTTACATATGTCTCTGATAGACGTCACGATGGTTCAACGGGGCCCGACTTATGTCATGTCGACTAAGGAGGGGATGCCCCGTCTTCTAGGTGGCATCCATTTTCTTGATCTGCAATCGCTTGCTGATCAATTCCCCACATTCAAGCACTTTTCTGGGAGGGTGGTCCCCCAACTGACGTCGCTGATCGCGTGAACGCTTCGTATCCGGGCCATGTTATCAAGTTTATCCAGCAACGCCTCACCAAGGATATCGCCGAGGCCGACAAGTATGTTCCCGCTTGCTCCTACCAGTGCACAGTGACATATACATGTGCTTCAGAGAACTTCTCGACGGACTCCGTAGAGTCGGATTCAAGCTCACCTTGGGAGACGACGATTCCGGCTTGTTCTTTCTGGCGTTCGGCAAGGCGGGAGGATACTATCTTGGCAAGTTATTCCCTGCTTTCTACCACGGGTGAATAGACCAGCGCTCCCTTACTACAGACGTCGGTGCTTCTCAGCTGATCATCGACGGGAAGATCAAATTGAAAAGCGACGGGCCCGTCAAGAAATTCACGCCAACCGGATTGCTGTTTGAAGACGGTTCCACACTGGACGCTGATGTCGTCATCTTCGCAACCGGGTCCGTCTTTCTCCCATTCCTTCGTGACAATCCCGTGACTCACGTTATCGTTGCAGCTACGGTGATGCGCGTGACGCATATCTTGATCTCATCAAGAACACAGACCTTCACGACAAGATCCGGCCGATCTGGGGCTTTGATGATGAAGGCGAGATTAACGGCGTGGCCCGCGAGATAGGTGAACCCCGCAAGGAGGGCAAAGCGGTCGCTGGGCTCTGGTGTATGATGGGTAACCTAGCTTTGTGTCGGTTCTACTCAAAATGTGTCGCACTCCGTACGTACTTTTACCATCGCGCTCGTGGCGTTGTTCTTGATTGTTGCAAGATCACTGACACGGTCGATTGTAGAAATCAAGGCGTACCAGGAGAACGTTTTCGGTGTTCGCTATGGTTCTGGGAATTAGGTTATTCATCCTTGGATGGTTCAGGTATCAATGGGAAATGGGAAATGGGAGAAAGGACTGTCTGTGTACGATTATACCTGTGAACTCTTGGTCAGAGTCGGAATATTGACAGGGTGAATGTGGTTCCATCTTTGTTCGATTTGGCGGAGGTGTCCTCGAATATAGTAATCATCCAACGAAAAACAGCATGGAATTCGAACTATGTGCATATGCATGGCGGCCATCGCCTCATGCCGCGTTAATTAATGAAGCACAAAAGACGAGCGCATCCCATTGAGATGTTTTTGAATGAATAGTTCAGGGTACGGTCGACTCCCTTATAACACATACATACCCAGTATAACCCATACTCCCTCATAACCCATAGCATTTTCAAACTTCATATCGTCACTGTCTGACCTCCCCAGTAACACCTACACCCTCATAACACATACCCCTGGGCCTATGCCGATGGGGTATGTGTTATAAGGGAGTCGACTGTATTCAGGGGCATTTCCAGAAGCGGCTTTGTCGTCTGGAAACAGGTATGTATGTCCAGAAAAGGATATTTTCCACGGAGATAGTTGTTCGCTGACGTCACGGTGTCACAGCGATGCCAGCGTTGTAAGATTCAGACTGACAATGAAATGGAAGCACGATCATATAAAGACCGCACGTTCGCCACAATCTTCATTCCTCCCTCCCTTTCTTCATCGCTTCTGCCATGGTCAAGCAGGCCAAGGATACCCCATTGCATAGACTAGATCTTTCCTTATCGCAAGTTCAACCTGAAATTGATATCGCGCCAAACACTCCGAAGACACCTGCAGACGAAGGCAAAGAATTCTTTTTGAGCGAACGATCAGAGGGCGAACAGCATATCCGTGTTTATGAACTTAGACTCGATCCCGATGGCGGACCTAACAAACAGCGATCGGCGAGTTGGCCAGGTCTTACACTTCGAGTGTCCACTTACTCGCGACTCCACAGTATATCCGTCTCCCACCCGCCTATGTCCCTTACATCTTACGTGTTTCCTTGGATGCGGGGACACCTGCCTCGAAAAATGGTGTATTCAGAACAAACTTCCCGCTCGACGGTGGCTCGTTCGAGCGGGACAGGTTCGCAGATCGAAAGTGAGCGTGCGTAGTTGATTGGTTGACATGACTGATATATGCACTCAGACTACCCATTGACTTCTCCAAGCCCATCCAAGTTGATCTTCCCATATCCCATGCTGGCGCGTTCGTCTATTGGGTTGAATACGACGGCGACTTGCCCGGACAACGTATCAAAGGCAGGGAAGGCTACTTTAATATCGACCCAATCCTTCGCATCCCTGCACGCTCACATATTCTCTCCGCTGATCTCAAACCACTGTTGCCTGCGGATAAAGGGGCACAAATCTTGCCAGAATACGTCAACTTACCTCTCGATGGAATCGCAATGTTGACAGTCATATCTAAATGGATGGGTCCTATCTTACAATGGAAGAAGCACTTTCAGGAAGCTGGTGATCGCGGTTATACCATGTTGCATTGGACTCCTCTCCAGGTGCGCGGCGCCAGTGATAGCCCGTACTCTATCAAGGATCAGAAGAACTATGACCTTCGCGTTTTCAATACCCCTGTTGAACCATTGGAAGCCACTTCTATCATAGAAGACACCCTGCGAATAGCCAAGGAAGAATACGGTCTTTTGAGCTTAACGGATGTGGTGCTTAACCATACTGCCAGCGACAGCGAGTGGCTCGTCCATCATCCTGAAGCAGGCGAGTCCTAGAAGAAATATGTATTTTGCTGTTCTCATCGAAAGCCTAGGTTACAGCCCTTCAAATACCCCCCACCTAGCTCCTGCATTAGAACTCGATGACGCAATCCTCGAATTCTCGGGGTCACTCCAAGGCAGCGGACTGCCCACGCGTGTCACTTCCCAGAAAGACATAGACACGCTCATGAATGCCTTGGAAGATCATTTGAAGTCAAAAGAACTGTGGCAGTTTTATGTCCTGGATGTGCAAGAGGAGACGGCCGCCATCCTCAGTGCGTTGTCGTCTAATGCAATTGTGCCTTGGAATGGCGAGGATGTCAGTGGCAAATCTGCACCTGCGATTGCCAACATTGTACGCTCATCTGGTTTGATCTGTGGTCTGGGTGCACTATCTTCGCGATACTGTGCGCATGTCAACGGTGATATAGCTGCTGGAATCATGAAAGCTGCGTTCGTGCACAATGCGAATGACGATCAAGCACTGGCGGAGGGTTGGAAACGTGTTGTTGATGTTTTGAACGTACCACTCTACGCGGACTGCGCAGAAGATACGCGCATAGCGCTGGACATGATCAAGAATAGATTGAAGTACATCCGACTCGACTCCAATGGACCTAAACTTGGGGAAATTTCTAAACAGTGGGTGCGCGCTGTACTTCATGAGATGTTGGCTGACATGGTGTTCTTGGCTAGTTCACCTCTGGTTGAATCCTACTTCACGCGTCTGCCGGGGTTTGAATCCAACCCTGCTTTATATTCCGTTGCCAACAACGGTTGGATATGGAATGCTGATCCATTAGTAAACTTTGCTCTTCCCCCTTCTAAAGCGTACTTGCGTCGCGAAGTCATTGCCTGGGGCGATTGTGTGAAACTTCGCTATGGCTCTTCTCCTTCGGACAACCCCTGGTTATGGACATTCATAACCTCATATGTCACCTCTCTCGCGAAAACATTCGACGGATTTCGTATCGATAACTGCCATTCGACTCCTTTGCATGTCGGGACCGCCATGCTTGATGCTGCGCGGAAAGCGAACCCAAACCTATACGTCTGCGCGGAGCTCTTTACTGGGAGCGAAGATATGGATCTGCTATTCGTGAGGAAACTGGGAGTTAATAGCTTGGTCAGAGAAGCCGGAAATGCGTGTGACCCAAAGGAATTCTCGAGGATCATGTATCGATATGGATTAGGGAAGCCGATGGGTATGTTCTTGACTTTACCCGTGCTCATATTGACCTACTTGGTCTGTGTTCGTTCATAGGATCGATGGATGAGGCATGCTTAACAAGTGTGCAAGAACTCGCTCCACCATTCGGCATAGGACCCACTCGCCCATGTATCGTTACCCCTCTCCACGGCTCCATTCCGCACGCGATCATGTATGACCTAACCCACGACAATGAGTCCTATCTTGACAAGCTTACCGCTGAGCATGCACTCTGCGTGGCCGGGATAGTCACGTTTGGATATTGCGCTGTGGCCTCCGTCAAAGGATTCGATGATCTATACCCGAAGCTTCTAAATTTGGTTCAGGAGAAGAGATTGTACGAAGTCACGGATCTTGGTGAGAGATCGGGAATTGGCAGAGCAAAGAGGGTGTTGAATGGGCTGAAGAAAGAGATGGTGCTTGAGGGATATGAAGAAGCTCATGTGTTTCAGGATGGCGATGCAAGTGCCCAGCTTGGTTTCTCTTCTCTCATAAATATGCAGCGCTGACGATCTTTTTCGTGCCACAGTATATCATCATCCATAGAGTTCACCCAAGGACGCAAAAAGGCTACTTGCTGGTTGCTCATACGGCGTTTACCAAACGTTCCAAAGAACGAGGTTGGGGTGAGTAATCATCTTTCTGTCTTACACCTGACCAGTTGACGATGGTACGATAGTGAACCCCGTCGAACTGCGTCGAACGCGGGCAAAGTTTATCTGTGGCTTCGCTATCAATTTCCTATCGTATGAAGTTCCTCGAGACACGGGAACGATAAAGGGCTTGCCTAACAGACTCATCGACTTACCCGAGGTTCCAGCCATTCATAACTCAAATCGTGTTGATCCTCTTTGTTCCATTATCGTTCCCGACTTCTTTCCCCCAGGCAGTATTATGGTTTTTGAAGTTGAAGCTGAACAGGCAGATCCTACGCTCGACACCTTCTGTGCCGACACTGACACTGCCGCTGCTGCTTTCTCATCCCTCGATCTAGTGGATCTCAATGTCGCACTCTACCGCGCGGACGCAGAGGAGCGAGATGCAACTGACGGGAAGTTTGGCGTGTATGAAGTTCCTGTTCTGGGTCGGTTGACGTATTGCGGGTTGGAGGGGTGGATGGGACCGTTGCAGGCAGTCATGGCTGCTAATGATCTGGGCCACCCATTGTGTGAAAACCTGAGGAGAGGAATATGGGCTCTGGATTATACTGTCGAAAGGCTATTCTAGTAAGTTCATACCGTGTGCTATGTGTCGATATTGACTGGAGCGAACAGTCAAATGGACCAACTCCCGAACCTAGCCGCTCCTGCTCAATGGTTACAACAGAGGTTTGAAAGAATCAAAACCGGTGTTCCTCCTTACCTACGACCCAAGTTCTTCGCTATCACCATATACACGGCGTACAAAGCCGCTCGAGGCGCAGCCTTAGAGCAGTTCTCCGATTTCGTGTCTACTGGACACGAATTTACGCAAAATCTCGCCCTGTGCGCTGTACAGATGCATGGAGTGGTCCAGTCAGCATCATTGGATCCCAGCGAAACCACACCCTCACTCGCTGCTGGATTGCCTCATTTCAGCACCGGATGGGCAAGGTGCTGGGGCAGAGATGTGTTCATTTCGCTGAGAGGACTTTTCTTGACTACAGGAAACTACGAGGGAGCGAGGAAACACATTTTAGCATTCGCCTCAACGCTAAACCACGGACTTATTCCAAACTTGTTGGATTCGGTAAGAAACCCCCGGTACGTCGTGATTGCACCTGCATTATTCGTCAAGTGGATGGTAATATTCATGCAGGTACAACTCACGCGACTCGCCTTGGTGGATGTTGCAAAATATCCAAGACTACGTCAACATGGCCCCCAATGGTATATCTATTCTTTCTGACATTGTTCTTCGCCGTTTCCCCGCAGACGACAGTTGGGTAGCATGGAACGACCCCCGCGCGTACACCTATACCAGCACGCTTGCTGAAGTCATCCACGAGATTCTTCAACGGCATGCATCAGGGATATCCTTCCGCGAACACAACGCGGGCCCAAACCTCGATACACAAATGAAAGATGCAGGATTTGACATTGACATCTATGTCGATTGGAAGACAGGGTTCATCATTGGAGGGAGCGAGTATAATTGTGGGACGTGGATGGATAAGATGGGGGAGAGTGAGAAAGCTGGGACAAAAGGTATTCCTGGAACCCCGAGGGACGGTGCTCCAGTCGAGATTGTGGGATTAGTGAAGAGCACGCTGAGGTGGTTGGATGGGCTAGTGAAGGAAGGAAGGTTTCCTTTCGAAGGGGTTGTTGCTTCGAGTGAGTCGTTATCTCTTCCCGTTCGCGGTGTTAGGATGTTCCACTGAATCGCAAAACAGTTGATGGGAGGGACAGGCTTGTCACGTATGGCGAGTGGAACGACCTCATTCAGCGGTCATTTGAACGCTACTTTTACGTTCCTTTGGGTAATGAATTAGACGGTCGTCTCGCATCACTCGTACTAACGCATGCCACAGATCCCGCGGATGACTCCCGGTATGCCGTTGTCACGAAACTCATCCACCGTAGAGGGATCTACAAGGATGTTTACGGATCTGGACGAGGACGTGAATGGTCCGACTATCAATTTAGACCCAACTTTCCGATTGCGATGACCGTCGCCCCTGAACTATTTGACGAAACACATGCCCTACAGGCACTCCGGCTGGCTGATCGGATCCTGCGAGGTCCAATGGGGATGAAGACACTGGATCCAAGCGACATACAGTACCGCCCACACTACGATAACTCGAACGATTCAGAGGATAAGGCTGTTGCCAAAGGGCGGAATTATCACAACGTGTGTACTTCGCTACTGTGTGTTCGCGTTATGCTGATGAGGGTATATCAGGGCCCGGAGTGGGGGTGGCCGCTTGGGTACTTCCTGAGGGCATATCTTCATTTTGACACGCGTGTAGGTGCAGGGAAGAATGTACGTCCCATGCTTGTGCTCTTGACACATCGATGTTGAATAATACTGATATTGTTTAGGACTCCCTGCAAACACTCCACTACCTCCATCGAGCGCTGCTTGAACCGCGGCATCACATCCAACGCGACGCTTGGGCTGGTCTTCCAGAACTGACCAACAGGGATGGTGCATATTGCAAGGACTCGTGTAATACACAGGCGTGGAGTGCGAGTACGTTGCTGGACTTCCTGGAAGAAGTGAGGAAGTATTCATAGATGGCATGGTGTACGTATTTAGAGATAGTCAATGCATTCAGGGGTGTTATCTGAGCGACGGAGATGAACTGAGCAGGACGTCGTTTACGTCGCGACTCGCCAGCGACGACGGCGGCGAGCGGGTGTGTGTGGTGTTATTTGTGTGTTATGGATCTTCAAGATGAGTAAACTCAAATTGTGATTGCCGACTTTCAATTCATAGCGATCCCCTTGAACTCCTCCGCTTCCCTGGAGGCGGAAGAAAAAAAACTGGAAAACCATCTTCTATGTCTTTCTTTGGTTTCGAGACCAGCCATCTAGAACAAGACAAGAAGAAATTCTTGGAAGGTGGGCTGCAAGAATCAGAGGACCTTGCGGTCTACACTTGGGGGGAAGACAGTTACGACGGCCTCGGCGATGCCCTCCAGGAGGGCGGCGATGAGTTGAATGACGAGACTTTCGGTGGGACTGGCGCTGTCGGTCAGTCTATAACCCGCAGCGTTCTCGGATCTGATAACATTAACGGAAATTCCGCCTTCCATTGGCAATAATAACCCTCATCACAGGCAAAGATTTCGATTTTTCGAACCATACGCTCCCAGATCCAGTTGGTTCTAGACTTGACCGCCGTGCAACTCCCCAAGAACCTCTGAGAGAGCGCACACCTGCCCAAGAGCGTACCTATGTTGCTCCGAAGCTCTCTGAGCGAGGTAAGCGACCTGCTTTTCTGAATCGACGTTGACAGTTCCCGTACTTATCCACTGCACACTCTTTCCCTATCCCGGGTAGGCATCTCTCCAGCCCCTGCCTCCGCGCCTTCCGCCCCGCACTCGCTTGAGTCGATTTGGGACGACAAGTCTCCGTTTTCACTGCTCCGAGGTTCCAACGGAACAACGCGTCCGACGGATCATCGACCTTCGTCAACATCCAGGCATCTTGCGTCATCGACGCCATCCTCTCTCTCCCATGGTCAACAGGCACTCGCGGATCATCATCGGGCATTCGATCAGCAGCTACACCAGCCTATCTCACATGGCGCTAACCAGCTCGGGGCTCGAACCGTACAAGAGATCGAAGCTGAGATGAGGCTCGTGGCTCAGCAGGCACGGCAACGCCAGGAGCTAGAACTCAGGCAGCGGGAACGGGAGTTGAGATTGGCAGAGGAGCAGCAGTTGCAGCAGCAGCAGCAACAGCAGCAGCAGCTTCGAGACCAAGAACGTCTCCGCCTTTTGCAACTTCAGCAGCAGCAACTTATCCAGCAAGAACAGCAACTCCGTCTTCATCAGGTCCACCAACAACAGGTGACCCCGCCCCCGCGCTTGGTGCACCATACGCAAGCTCAGACTCTGTTGCCGAGGACGCAATCGCCCAGGTTCCATCAACAGCATCAACACCAGCAACAGATCTTGATGCTCCAGCAGGAACAAGAAAGGCAACAGCAGGAGCGATTGAAGGAGTTGCAGGAACGCTTGAGGATGGAGGAGCTCGAGAGGCAACTTCGTGCCCAGCAGATTTCACAGCTTCAGCAGCAGCCATCGCTCCAGGCTCGCCGACAAGCAAGCTACGCTGACTTGCAGGCATTGCAGCAACGTCGCACGCACTCTCCTGCCGCTACTACCTTTACTACGGGTTTGAGTGGAGGCGGGGAGCTACCGCTGATTAACCAGCATAACGCGCAGTTTTTACCGCAGAGCATCCAGCTTCAACAAAGGCTTCTGTCGGAGATGGCTCAGGCAGAATTTATGCGAGACATGCAGGGTATCAGTCAGGTGGAGCAAGAGGCCCTCAGAGCAGAAGCTATGCGCAAGATCATGGAGACCGAGCGGATGGAAGAAAAGCGGCGGAGAAAAGCTTCCAAGATCGCTCATATGGTAAGTCATCTCACTGTTTCTGCGCGAGAGCGGTGTAATTCAGATCATTTTCTGCAGTCACGCTATAACGACCTTATGACGCAATCCGACAAGGACTTTATAACCCGCATTCAAGTATCGCAACTTGTCACTCAGGATCCTTATGCAGAGGACTTTTACGCACAAGTTTATGGTGCTATTCTCCGTTCCCGTTTGGGTCTCCAACCCGGCGCGGATTCAGAACGCGTGTTGAAATTCGGAAGCGGAGGTGGTGTAGGATTGGGTATGCCGGGACAAAAAACAGGTGGTAGGAGACCGAGTGCCATGCAGAAGATGGAGGCGCAAGTGGAGAGGATCGTTAGTAACGCCAGAATGAGGGAAAGGGAGAAGGGGCTGCACTGTGAGTCTTCCTTGGATAGCCCGAGGGCAGATGCTGACTCGCGTTGATATTCAGCACTGCACAGTCTCCAAGGTGCCCTCGGTAAAACATCTGGACGAAGCTATAAAGCTGCTCCGCGTCAACTCCTACAGGTAGACTCTGCTAATGCGGCCGCTACACTGTCGGGTGCGCACCCGCACATCTCGAGAGAGGACGGACAGGGACACAGTCTCAGTAAAGATAGCGACGGCGCGGTACGCGAAGCTGCGAAACTAGGACGGGAGGCGTTGGGTGACGCAGCTGGCGTGAGTTGGCCTCTCGTTGTCGTCTTCTTTCTTTCATGACTCACCCTCTTGCAGCAGGACGGTGTGGTTAGAAAAGATCCCCTCACACAGCGTCAAGTCCTTGCTGCCCTCGAGTCGCTGTACGATCTTGTACTCAATATCGAGCAACTGAGGCGAGACCAGCCTAGTGAAGAGGACGAGGAAGCTATCGTTGCCTGGTGCGTGTCAGCTTGCATGACGGCATCGGTGTTAGTCATTGGAACTAAATGTGCCACAGGCAGGCAGAGTACGAAAGCCTCGTTGAGGAAATATGGGTTGGCTTGCAAGTCTTGGTACCCCTCGAGACCAGGTCAGCCTCTACAACGAGACCCACAATGCAACGCAGAACGTACTAATGTTTGGGATGTATAGCGATCCTCATCCGTTCATCTCGCTACTCACTCCGGCAAAAGGCAAAAGAATCTTACCGAGGCTCAGTCGTCACATCCAACCCGCCCGCATGCTTACTCTCCTGACCCTTCTCGTCGCATGCTTCTCTCAGCTGGACGTCGTCAAATATGCTCACCTACTCGATCTACCCGAAGATTCCCACCTCCACACACAAAGCAGATCGCCCTCTTCCAAAAGTGATGCGAACCCACCTGACAGAGACGAAGTGGAGAGGCAAACACAGGCGTTTCTCGGAAGTGTCCTGCAGAGCATCTTGCCGGTTGTGGCCAAGGCAGAGCTAAGGCTTATCGCCGGCCTTTTGGGGTTGCTCTTGGACAGGAGCGATGCAGTGATGATTGCCCAGACTAGGGTACGTGGTATTGCCTTTATAGAACCATGATAACTAAGAGATCGCAGCCTGGCATTGCAATACTCACGCTCTTCATGAGTCGGGTGGAAATTATCAAGCAGGGGATGAATAGTATTCCCGAGACGGAGATTCCTACAACCGAGGACGCTGAACAATGGTACGGACATTGACGAATCTTGTGCCACAAACGATTCATCTGATTCCGTTTACCAGGCAACTCATGTTTGATCACCTGTTCCAACTGCTCGCACCTCATTTCCTCTTGCTCTTCCCCTCCACACGACGTGCCCTCCAGCTTGCCGCCACGCCCACGCAACACAACATCCACGGTCGTATGCCTCCACAGCCTCCCGGCTCAGAGATGCTCGACCAGCCTGTATGGCAATTCCTCGCTGCGCTGGCGCTCCACGCGTCGACGGAGCAGCAGTCCACGCTGGTCGCTGGTCTGCGCGAAAAAGTGCTCGAAAACGTGGCGAGCGCGCAAAAAGGGTGGGGCGTGATGGACGATGAAGACAGAGAAGCCAAGCTGGCGAACGTGAATTTATTTTTGCACGCGCTGGGCTTGGATAGTTCGCAGATCACGATCTAGGCGAGGGGTGGAACTCGCTGGGTTTGTCCGTTTTTTTTTGTTTGCCCCGTCGTGTCAAGTTACGTATTTTAGGTCTTTCGGTCTGCTTTTGGTGTCGTTCCGTCGTAAGTAGTTAGAAGGACAAAAGTATCTTGTTTTCCAGGAATTGTATGAATTAAATGGCTTGGATTTTGCTGGTCTCGCTGAGGTCTAGTTCGCTTTGCGCTTCTCGCCCGTATGGCCGACCGCTCACCATGGAGTGTCAGAACAGAGTATGATATTGACAAAGCTAGAGAGGGACATGGCACAAAAGGTCTCGTACGCTCAAGGGAAGCGACGCATCGCCCCAACATTCGCCCAACTCACTCCTCCGTTCGTTGCCCCGCCTCTGGATCGCCTCCATCGAGGAAACCTCCCCCACGAGATCCAACACCGGAAGTCGCTCCCAGTCAGGCAACGCCCCTCCAGGCAAGTCCAACAACCTCGGTCCGTACGCCGTACCCTCCGCCAACGCACCCGAGAGATGCATCAACGGGAGCGAAAACAGATGTTTCTTCTTCTCGTACACCTCTTCCGGTTCGTCCTTGACGTGCGACCCCACCTCGAGATGGTTCGTCGACAGGGACACAAAGTCGTCGTAGTTTGGGTAGAGCATGACGTAGCCACGGAGGTAGACGAGCTCGATGAAGAATTTCTTCCATGATTTGATCCATTTGTTGGAGCGCACGCCTGGGACGATCGTGTTACTGATGGGGAAGGCGTGTTGGGAGAGGCGAAGGGAGAGGTAGTCGTGGAACTCGCGCCAGGGAGAGGGAAAGTAGAGTGCGCCCCAGCTGCATGGGATTTGAGAGAGGTAGGGGGTGGAAGGGTCAGCGAGCGAGGCGGAGCGGAAGAGCGTGCGCGCGTTGAAGGGTTGGCGGCCTGTAGGACGGAGTTCGATGATTTTCTGCTGGTAGAGGCTGATCCCGAACAGCTTCGAGGAAGAGGGGCTCGAATCTCCGTATCTAACGAACATGTCAGGATGCACGATCGCCCGGATGAATACGAACAAACCTGTAACGCAAGAGGGTCATTTTGACCCATGCGTAAGACAGGGGAGACAATTCGATGTCGTCCTCGAGTAACAATCCATAGGAATCGTTGCAGTTTGGGTACCATGACTCGACGACAGCGGGAAGTAAGCCTCCGTGAATGACCCGATGGTGGAGAAACATATCACCCTGAAGCCATTCAAAATCATGCACGACATGCATAGTTTCCGGGTCAGAAGTTTGGTCCATGTTGATACGTATGTTAACCTTGTCACCGTAGAATAGCGTGCGTTGGATCGATTCAAGCAGACGCCGGAGCGAGTACGGCCGATTATTTGTGATCACACTGAGTGTAATTTCGGGGACGTTCCAATCTGTGTTTCACAAGTAGTGTAAGATTAGTCTGTGGGAGAGGAAGGACGAACGGCGGAGTTCATGGATGGTCAAGGTACCAATCCACTCGGTATACGGCAACTCGAGGCGAGGAAGCCTCATCAGGGTGGTATTGAGAAAAGGGGGTCGCTCCAAAATCAACGAAAACGTTGACGAGACAAGGTCCTGGTGATCCAATCCAATCACAATGTCGGGTACGGATCCAAGGGAGTCGAGCCAGTCGGATAAGGTAGGGGTCTCCTTCGAGCGCTGAAAGTAGGGTATAGTGCAGTTCCTTTCGTTGACAACACCGGAAAATTCAGCTTCGTCGATAGCATCGTAAAGATAGGCCAGTACAGTATATCCTTGGTGATGGAGCTTGCACGTCGCCGGGATGAAGTTTCTGAGGTCTTCTTTGCGAGGAAATACCAAAACAAAGAAACCTTTGGCGGATATAGGCCAGGAACCAAGATCAGCGAGAGTCCGAGAGTCCGGATCGTCGTCTGCTTCCTCGTCGGGGAAGGTGATGTCGAATTCGGTCCTGGCATTACAAGTCGCTGTGTCCAAGATATCTGTGCCGATGACGATGCCACCGAACGAGCCGAGCGTCGACTCTGCAATGTAATTCCCTAGCACAGACCAGACCAAGGAAGCAGGGGAAGCGAGGGGTGCTCTGGCCAGGAGACTAGAGGGAGCGACAAAGGGAGGGACGAGAAACGCTGCTGGTTGTGCGCGGTCGGAGGGTGAGAGCTGAGACCAATTATGAGACGATCCCGCGAATCCGCGGGGTCCAACAGGTAGATGCACTGCACGTGGGTGCAGTAGATATGCTCTGTCGCACTCGGCTATTTGCGTGAGACCATGTTCATCGAGGAGAAGAACCCGCTGCGTCTTTACTCGAGCGATGACCTCGAGGGAGGCTTGATGGTGATGCGTGAGGCCAGACCATGGATATAGGGACACCTTTGGATGTCCAAGCGGAGCGTTCGAGAGAACAACGCGGAGCTTACGATGGATATCGGCGACGAGTGGATGGGGACAAACAATCGCGACTTCGTATAGGATGGTTGTGGAGACAAGAAATGGAGCCAACAGTTGGTCCAAGCTGGCAAGAGAGCTCGGAATGAGGGGCAATACGACGGTCAGTGAATGGTCCTCGACAAAGGGGACCTGAGTGAGATCCAGGACGTCGCTTGGCGGGGAATGTGAGCGATTTGTGAGCCAGACCAGGTAATACAAGAGAGCGAGGACGAATAGCCAACGGGACATGGCAGTGGTTGATTTCCAAACACGGACAGTCTGCTTTTTGTTCTCCTCCGTGATGGCCTCGACGTCCGACGCAGCGCTCAAGGCGGAAATCGCCCGTCTTACAGGTACGTTCGACGTTGTAATCATCACTGAACGTCGCTCACCAGCTCTCAGGTGCAATCAACCAGCACAAGGTCTCACAACAACGCTCTCGTCCCCTCTCAAGATCAACGCAAGTCTCATCCTCGACCCGCGATGTTGTCATCGACGGGGTCACTTTCGAATCCTCCTCTCGTTCTCTCGTTCGCAAGGGCCGTGAGTCTCCTCCAAAAAATTGCCGCCAGGCCGAATACAACATATCTCTTACAATGACCAATCCCCCTCTAGCATCCACCAAAGTCCCCCTCAAGCCGATACCCCAACCCACAGACTTTTCCAGGACAACGCATGGACACCGACTCCCTGCCCATCGGGCTTACAAACCAAAGGTATCTTCCCGTACCCAACTACATCGACCAAGGAATCGCAACATGACGCTCGACAACACTCGTCGACCAACACTGTCTGTCCACCGCCACAATCCCTGCGACGATATCAATCTGATTGCCCATTACAGAGGCCGCCAACCCAACAAGCGCATGAGATATCTCAACAAACCATGCCCCCGTTTTACCACAACAGGTGCGTCTCGAATTGCTTCCTACCAATGTTCTATCCTCAATACGGATGACCCCCTCGTCATACCACGGCTGCACAGGTGCCTGTAGCCGTGGTCTCACTTGTATGTACCAGCACGATCCCAACAAGATTGCGATCTGCTGGCACTTTTTACATGGCAACTGTCCCAACACCGCCGAGTCCTGCAATCTTTCCCATGACCCCATCCCGGAACGTACTCCCCTCTGTGTTCATTTTGCGAACAACGGGCGGTGTACACGGGAGAATTGTCCGTTCCCTCACGTTCGCGTGGGCCAACGACATGGCGTTTGCCGCGACTTTGCGGTACTCGGATATTGTTCCAAAGGCCTCGATTGTCAGATGCAACATGTCCGGGAGTGCCCAGACTTTGCGGAAAAGGGCACGTGTTCGACCAAGGGATGCAAGCTTCCGCACGTCATTCGTGCAAATCGCAACCGCAAAGTACCGACTGCAACGAGGACGGTCAAGACTGGTTCTCCCTCGTCGGCCTTGGAGGACGCGGCCGTTGCTACTGACCCGGCTGTTTCCATGGGCACCTCTGGCTCTGATAGTGCCTCTAACAATACCTCGAGTTCACAGCAGATCTCGGTCCAAGATGCTCAGCTTGGCGATGAGTACATATCTCTCATGTTCAATGAGAGCGAAGAAGAGAGTGATGACGACAGTGACGATAATGCCACTGATGCGGAGGACGAGGATGCTAGTGATGAGGAAGAGGGCGATGGCCCCACTTCATAAGATGGACCAGAGACTGGTCTTTGACATGGATTTGTTGCATTTCGCACTGACATTTGTCTCTGTTCGCTTTGAATAAATGTACTTTTTTTGTGATCCACTTCATCGCAAAGTCCAGCCAAGTGTGAGGCACATAAACAGGGGTTTCAATTGTTATTTTTTTTTCGTCATGAGGCATGGTCATTTGGGTGAAGATATGTAAAACAACGTGATGAAAGCATGCAAAGATGAAAACCCATGTATTTTATGCCTCTGTCAGCTCACGTAGACGACGAACCGTGCTATACCAGATTTTAGAACGGAAATACTGGGCCGTGCATGGAGACATAGCTCACCTCCGTACTGTAGCAGCCGCAGTTGTCGCCACAGTCCAAGCACCGCCAGCGATCGTCTTTTTGCATGCACGGCAATTCCAGATGCCGACCGCTGTACGCTTGACGGAGTCCTATTGAATTCGACGGTCAAACACCTTTGCGAGTAGGGAAAGGAGGTGCTTGCCTTGCCGCAGAACGTGCAAGTGTAACGAGCGTGTTGTGTCACTTCCATCTGTGTAAGTAGCAAGATCAGCCGTGGCTCTGGCGTCCGTAAGTGCGAATAAAAACGCACCTTTTTCACCTGCTTTCGCAGGGAGGCACCGTAACGCTGTGGGTTTTCGAAAGGTTAGCTCGGCGACTGCACTGGAGAGATGGGATGTACGCACAGTACCGTACTTTCCGGTCACACCGACTTTGCGGGTACGTTTGGTCTGTGAAACGTATGTGAGCGCGATCGTCTGCACTCGGATACAAAATACTTGCCATGTTGAAGGGCGGTTGTCTTGACGAGTCGAGTGTTCCGTGCACCAATATCAGGGAGGTCCTGGATTGGCGTCGTCGGAAATCTCCGGTGAACTGTACAGTTCAGCCACAAGATATCTATTTGTCAGCAACATAGCATTGATAGTCATGTGACGTGTATGCATTCCAACATTAGAGATGTTCATGGGTGTGGCGATCGTCTTTCTACTCGCCCTCGCCGCTCTAGGAGACATGCACGCTCTTGGCACCAGGAATCAAACTACAAGACAACGCATAGATAGCTCAGCTACTCCAGCAGCGGTATACCCGTACGACTCAAAGTATGTCTGCATCCCAATCTATACATCATACATCGATCTCGAATAACTACAAGCGCACCGGACTCGCGCATTATCTCCCGATTCAACCATACTCCTGTCATCGATTCACTGGTTCCATTCGCCCAATCGAACGAGTCAGTCACACCATCCAACCATAAACAGTTGACCACCGCCGTCGTCGTCTTCGTCCTCGCTTTTGTGGGACTGTGCACCATCGTTGCGGTCTGGCCCTCTTTTTCTCATCTGTATCGCCCTCCTTGTTCTGAGCCTCGTAATTTGACTAGATGATTTTCTTCTTGGTTCGGTACTCCATGCGTCGGGCCGCCATCAAGCGTCGTCGTCAAGCATCGTGGATCCTCAGGTCAGGTCAATGGAACACAGAACCGAAGCGGACCGACGCGCACGAAACACGAACGGGTTGCTCTGACACGTCCTCCTCTTTCTCGGCTTATCCGTACCCTCTCTCGGAGCATTTCTGAAAGCGATCCGGTCCACCCAGCAAATCGAACTCGATATGGTCAACTCGACTTTATGTTTTCCTACGAGCGGCTCTTTCAATCTCTTGCATGTTTCGTCTCGAGGGTATCCACTCGGCACTCGTTCTTGTATTTTGTATTTTTGTTCGTCGTCTTCCAGCCGTGTAATTTCTTCTCGTGTCAAATTTGTTCAATATGAGTGAAACTCCCAAGCAGTCTTGGCATGTTGGCAACGGTCTGTTCCCAAAGATACGGTTCACTCGTGAAACAGGAGAAGTACTTGAACCGCCAAACTGTCCACTATAATCCGGCATATAATCAGTTATCAATGTCTTGCACCGTGTCTCGAATCTCCTGCGGAGGTGGGTACGTACCTGACTGACACTTAGATTGTCTGGATGTTCGTCGTATTTCAAGCTTAGCAGCCCCCTCAAATATGCGGTCGCTTCTCCATCTCTCAGAAAGTGCACTCGTTACTTGATTCGCGCAGCCGACGATCAGTGTCTTGATCTGGGACGGATGCGATGACAATCAACCATGGGGAACGGCAAGTCGCTGGATTGCGAGGCCAACATGAGCCAACACCAATGCTACCTACATCCCATGTCCGCAAGACGGTAGCCCGTGTTTAGATCACGACCGCAGAAAAGTCAATCATGGGGGACAGATATAGGATTCAGAAAAGGAGTCGGGAATCGTGTTCGTGTTCTCCGGGGGCTTGGCGAGTGTCACTCTCGCGAGTGCAAATTTCAAAACGACAGTTTTTCCCGTCCCCTGTTGGATGAGGTGACTGTGATCTCTTTGGGAACGATCCTGGCCGACCTCCGCTGCGTAGGGCCGAGACGATTCTGGACCCTGGTATCATACCGATGCGGTTAGGAGGGCCCACGGAACGCCGACGCCGACTATCACGCCCACTGATCTGCCAGTATTAGTGAAGGAATTCGACTTTCGTTGCATCATGAAGGAGATGGCAATGTTACATAGTCCAAGTATGTGTCGGTACACCACATGAACTCCGAGGTTGTTTTCCCCGCCCTCAGTCGGCGGCCCAGGCCAGCCTGGAATAGTCCCCCCAAACCAGACCTAAACTTCGAGATCAGAAGACAGTCGTTCTGGTATACGAAGAAGCTTGGAACTTCTCGCAACGCTGGCGTTACGCCCTTTCAAGACCATATCTGTAGATATGACGTGGCGAGCCGAGCGGTGGAGCAAACACCCCTGGCCAAGTTGTATTCCACTCGCTGCGTATTAGAGTCAAACCATGGATTGTTTGGAACGACATTTGGAACGACATTTGGCAGGAATTCCGAGTTTAAAGCGTTGTCGATAACACTGAATTGGCGGCCGGAAGGGGGCAATTTGCTACAGTTTTGACCTGCTTATCCTTGTTAATCCCGGCTTGGCCTGGTTCACCTCTTAAGCCGACGCGTGGTACTTTATTATATCCCAATCTCGCTCATTATGAGGCCCATTCTCCTGCTGTTCCCGGTCGTCGGGGGATCCCTCGCTGCTACTATCCAAACGTTCTATGGCTCCGGGAATGCTCCGCAGGTTGTCCTCAACGGTCAGACCTTCGACGCGAGTCCCAGCGCGATGGAGGGATTCAGTCTCGATCTCAATGAGGAGCGGCTGGTGCAAATGGAAGGCCAAGCCCCCGTGCGCATGACAGAGCTCGAGAAGGTTCGACTGAAACTACCTGTCACAGCATATCGAACTAACTTCCACATTGTTACCGAAACTAGATTGAGGCAAAGGCGAAAGGAATCAAATTCTTTGATATGTAGGTACCCCAACCTCGATGTTCTGAGCATTGTGTGACAACGATGTACCTTAGCACAGATACCCCTGACCTCGAAGCTTTCTCCCGCTTGAGGACCCAGGGCCCTGGTACGTGTTTTGACAAGACTGGTTTGAAGCTTCGCTCAATGCCGAGCAGTCTCTTACACACCGCCGAGGTTGCAAGAGCAAGTGACCAAGGTCATCCAGACTTTGTCGACCGCGGGACCAAGGGAAAATCTTGAGAAGTTTACGAGCTTCCGGACGCGATGTACGAGTCATTCATCTGACCTCTCTCTTGGGTACTCATTATTATTCTTTGGTAGATTATCGCAGCGAGGTTTGTCACGTTGTGGCATTGCGCAGTGCTTGTGCTAACAGACAAGTGTGCAGACCGGAAGACAGAGTCAGCTATGGTTATTGTCGAAAGTGCTCGAGGTATGATTTGTTGTTATGTTGGTGTGTCGTTGATCGAACCTTTGTAGGTTACGGATGAGAATGCATCCCCCTCGTTGCGGTCTCAGATCACGGTAGAGGAATTTGAACATTCATGGGGCCAGCATACCATCGTAAGGAATGTGCTATGCCGTTTAGCTGTTGTTGAATTTTTTGTGGCAGATTGCTAGAATCAATGGTTCATCTCAAATAGATGACAGAGTCGTGATTCTTAGTGCTCATCAAGACAGGCAAGTGATTTGTCTACGTGATATAATAACGCCTATTCTTATAATAACAGTACCACTTTCTGGCCTTTCGACCCAGCCCCAGGTCAGTGTTGCCTAAGCATTAGTGAAGATATTGTAAACGTTTATTCAGGTGCTGACGACGACGGCTCTGGCACGGTCACCATTCTTGAGTCCTATCGTTCACTTCTGGCATCTGGTTTTGTTCCAGCGAGACCAGTCGAGTTTCATTGGTACTCCGCTGAAGTGAGTTCCTTGGTCGAGCGCTACCAATCGAAGGCTTATTTGATATACAGGAAGCTGGGTTGCTCGGATCACAAGCAGTAGCTCAGGCCTACGCAGCTCAGGGACGGGAAGTTTATGGCATGAGTCAGGTATGATCGGAAATATGGTATAACGCTTTGCTCACCGTCGTTAGTTTGACATGACTGCTTGGGTCAAACGGGGTACCAAGGAGGAAGTCGGTGTGATTGTAGACTATGTAGATGACGCGTAAGTTTCTCTTTCGCTGTTCCCATTATCTAGGAAGGCTGATGTGGTTCCCTAGCCTGACTACATACAATAAGCAACTTGTTGATGCCTACCTATCTATCCCTTACGTCGAGACCAAGTGTGGTTATGCATGTTCAGACCAGTATGCATCTTGTTCCACCTCCCAATTTGGTGCTAATCTACATACTACAGTGCATCTTGGAGCAAGGCTGGATATCCATCCATCTTTACGATTGGTAATGTCATTATGACTTGGATGAACTTTCCCTTACTTATCATCACACTATAGAATCATCGTTCAAGAATGCTAACCATGACAATATTCACTCGAGCAGAGAGTAAGTTCTTGTTTGTTTTTATGAAATGTTGCTGATTCTTTGCAGTCGCATTGATATCTCAACTGAATTTTCGTTTGATCACATGTTGGAGTTCTCGAAGTTGGCTGTGGCTTTTGCAATGGAGCTTAGCACAGTTTAATTTCTAAATCCTCTGCTGTGCAGCATTATTTTCTACTCGATGTAGCATATATTTGTGGTCACTACTGAGGTTAAATCCTGGTCTTGTGAGAATCTGAAGAAAGGACATTGTCGGATCATCATTCTCGATTCTAGAGCTTCTCCAACTCAGAGTACACGAAAATGACTGATTGGAATACCAATATTGTAACAACGACATGAAAGACAAACGCGTGGATAGGTTACAGCAATTAACAATAAAGATGAGATGCTGTCAAGTCATGCAATCATGAATGCGATTGAAGGAACTCTGATGCAAGTCCGATCCCATGAGGCCCGCCCGATAAGAAAAAAAAAATAGGGAAAAAAAGGGAAGTTACTACAACGTGAAGGCGATCACCAGGATAAATCCCAAGACGAGTGATTTACTCGTGATCAAGTTCGTCAAGCGTCCCGAGTTCGCCAAGTTTACCGAACGTGCCACAGGACGTGAAGTGGCAGTCTCGACGAATCTGTCCCACGCTTCCACGGTGGGAGTCGGGAAGAAATAGGTGGACTCGGTCGTAGCGGAACCATAGTAGATCCCTGCTTGGCCGGTCAAGATTTCGTTGCCCAGGGAGGACACCTCTCCGCCGAAGACAGTGGCCGATTCGCAGCTGGTGTCGGCGACGAGTCCCGTTTGGTTGTTACCAAAGATGAACTCCCGAACGAGCGTGATGGCCTACATGCAGAGTGTTAGACCGTGCAAGACAACAGAAAGAAACGTCGCTGACAGAGACTGGGTTGGTGTGACCGACAAGATGCCCTGCGTGTACGACAAGGGCGTACGTCCAACCACGTTCTTGGTGGACAATACCCGCAAATTCGCCTGCGTCATTGTACCATGGCGTCTCTGGCTCGCGAGTGAAGCCCTGGATACCACCAAATGTCGTATTCTATGAAATGGAGTACATGAGTGTCATGATTACCCAAGGTCATTTGCTGAAATCGCACTTGAATGGTTACTGTAGGTACGCGTTAGCCAAATCCCAACGAGCACGATAGGCAACCTACTTTGAGAGCCGAGATGGGGGATGAGAGAATCGTCGTTTCCAGAGAATATAATTATTGTCATATTGTGCGCTGTTGCATTCGTCGCAAGGTCAGTTAAGAACGCCATTGGCCTAGTCTCTCTTGAGTATACATAGTGGATTATGTAGCAGAGCACCTACTCGATGCCTGGAAAAGAGTCGCTTGAATAACCTTTCATTAGACTCGAAAGAAGGGATGAAACATACTTGGATCGCCGTTGGAATAATCTATGGATAGTTGATCAATACAGAATTGGGATACGCGGGCGCATGCTTACTGTTTCCAAACGGATAGTAGATACTCTCGGTCCAATTTTGGCTTGTAGGAGCATGGATCGCAGCACGAGTTTGTGGATCTGGGCGAAGGAGCATCGGTATGTATTCTATCGACACGTGGCTAGGGGCAAACCGTTGAGAAAGACAGAAGCATCCATAGATGGTTCGGGGTTCAGAGCATCAGGGACGTTGTAGATATCGAACGTGCCCCCTGAGCTCTTACTCAAAGCTATAACACAAGTCTGCGATCAGCAAATGATCAGAGTATCGCAATAAGAACGTCGTACACCAAGGGAATGTGAAGTTGATGGCGTAATCGATCATTTCGTCGTACAGATCACAACCATACCAAGAGTCGATGGTTCCGTTGGCGCGATCGGCGAGGCTACGCTTCCATGCGTCGCGTGCACGGATTCTCTCGCGTTTTGAAAGGGCAGCATCTCGTTTGGTGAGCTTAGCGGCGAACCGGTTCTGAGCTTCTAGCATGAACTCTTGCTTTGTAAACTTTGCTTTGTATTTCCCAGAAAATGCGCTAGAGGAAACGGGGTTATTGCCGGGGATGAATGTCAGGGTTGGGAAGGGCTCGGGTTGAGGATATTGGAGGGTGAGGTCGTAACCACAGAGAGATGTCCTAACAAACAGATCAACACTTCTACATCATTACATACGTTTTCACGCACTGTTCGCGGAAGTACTCCAAGACATCGGTATCGTATCCGATGATTTGCGGATAGGTTTCCAGAACGCTGACCACAGGTAAAAGCTCGAATGTCTCCCCAGATGCTATCGACCCATCGCCAATGGCGATTCTCGCAAGGTTGACAGGAGGGTTATCCATTTCAAAGTAAGCTTTGGTGATGTAAGGCTGAGGGGATGTTACGGGCGCAAACCTTCTCGAAGTGGGGTAATACTCACTATGTACATTCCGGCGTAGCTCTCACCCGTGATGTGCAAGGGACGAGTTGCGAGGTTAGGGAACACTTTGACGAGGTTCTCCAAGAAGCCCATCTAGGGGATGCATGAGTATTCGACCACGGAGAGAAAGCGGCCCAGACTCACGAAATCAGACGCCATTTGGTCCTCGTCGTATACTTGGCGCAGAGTCAACGTAGATTCAGATCAAGGGATGTCTACAGTACTTACTATAGCCATTTGAGTCGGCAGTACTGAATCCAACCCCACTGATACACGTCCGTTAGACCCGCCACCACAAAGATGAGAACAGCGACGTACACTGGCTGGTCGATCCACACATAATCAGCAACAGTGGTCCAAGCATATTGGTTCTCAAACAGTGAATAATCATTCGAGATATGAATAGGACCATTCTGTATCAAATGTGAGTTCAGCAACATGATTTGATACACCAAACGATAAGACAGACCTCGAAAAAGAGCCCGACGAGGCTAGAAGAACCAGGACTATCGACGCGTAATGGATTATCCAAATGATGTGTGCAAGTTCACAAACTCACCCTCCGTTGAGCCAGATACCCCACGGTTCGTCACTGGTAGCGGTGAATGAGCCGTTCGACGACTCGAATGCCCAAAAGAAGAGAGTATCATTCGGATGACCCTCTCTCTGGACAGGGATATTTCCCGCCCAGTTGCGGGCAAGGGGCCACGTCACGTTGGGAAGACTGTCCGTCACTTGGAAGTCTGCGCACAGAGAGAGATTGGGTGAGTTCGACGAGGAAGTGTTGCAGATATATGTTTGGACGCACAGGCCTGCCACTCCGGACTATAATCACAGCTGGGCATCCCAGGGTAAACTTGCGGCCAACTGCTGGGTGGTGTGCCAGACTGAGCATTTACTAGCAAAGTGAGGGCAAACGCCGGGAATAAAAGTATCGCACATGACTTCAAGTCCATGGCGAGGAGAGCGAGTGCCAATAAGTTACGAAAGTGGGATGGTCTGGCAGGTGTTAGGTGGGGCCTTTATAGCTGCATGATCATCAGCGGCATGCACGGAAGCGAAGACGAAGTTAATGTGATGATATGGTCAAGTGCTTTCACCAAATTACATCCCACACTCAGGCTATTGTGCGGGTCAAAGTCTTGCTATTGTTGTGGGTTTGCATATAAGGAAGATCTCAGGACGGGATCTATTCATCCTCCCCTGCTGGACCATGCACTACTGAAACTAATATAGCGCGCTGCAGCGCCGAGAGGTCCCATGTGCTCCGCATGACGCGCCAGCGCAATGCATGTCAACTGCAATTGTCCTCCTGCTCGGACCAGAATAGAAGGATCCGAATGGCCCAACCTCCGCCGTATATCCATGAGTACACCCACGGTCCAACACTGCCCTTCCGAGCGCTGCCGCGTACGACAAAGAGATCAACACCCGGAAGGCGTTGAACCTCGATCATCACGGAAGCGCGAAGCATCCACCAAGACAGACAGAGGGATCCGCAAGATCTTCGAGTCTCTTCGCCGTGCGAGTACCCCGTAACTATCTTGGTCGTTTTCTTTACCAAAGACTTGAACATGAGAGGCTAGTAGTAGCACGGAAAATGCAAAAGTAGTGCCAAAGTTATTGTTTCAACCCAATCAGGTTTGAACTCAGCAAGTCACGGAGACCTGTATAATCGCGTTCATTGCCGATCAATCCAGCTTATCGGGGGGATAATCCAACTCCCACTTACTCATCCCCGGCGAACACCAATCTCCTTCCATGGCATCTATCTCCGACTCTGAAAGTTATGTAGAAGGCCTTGCCCGGAGCGCCAAGACAGCCTTCGAGGCTTCGCAATTGCTTCCCTCCAGTATTCGCGAAACCGCTCTGAAAATCATCGCAGACGAGCTCGAGAAGAACAGAGATTCTATCCTCAGCGCTAATCGAGAAGATATCATGGACGCCCAGCGAGAAGTTGATGCTGGCCGTATGTCAAAGCCCATGCTTAGTCGTTTGGACCTCGGCAAACCCGGCAAATGGGAACAAATGGTCAAAGGTGTCACGGACGTCGCCAATCTTCCAGATCCCACCGGGATCGTCTCTTATGCTTCCGAACTCGACGTCAATTTAGAGCTTTATCGCGTTTCATGTCCAATCGGTGTCCTTTTGGTCATATTTGAAGCTCGTCCAGAAGTCGTCGTAAATATAGCGGCCTTGGCGATTAAATCTGGTGAGCAATCGCCTTGAGTTCTCCCGTAGCGTATGTCGAATACTCTCAACAGGGAATACCGCCATCCTGAAAGGGGGAAAAGAGTCCAACAGAACGACAGTCGAACTCGCCAAGGCCATCTCAGAAGGCTTGAAGCAGTCATCACTACCCGCAACCTACATCCAGACGGTCCAAACCAGAGCAGAAGTCTCTGCATTACTAGCGCTCGATCAGTTCATTGATCTGGTTATCCCAAGAGGCAGTAATGAACTGGTCAGAAACATTCAAAACCATACAAGAATTCCCGTCATGGGACACGCAGATGGTCTCTGTCATGTTTATCTTCACCAAGATGCTGATCCGGAAAAGGCTGTGCGCGTTGTGGTGGACTCCAAGGTTGGCGTACTCTGCCATTTCCCGAGATAGATGATTAACGCAAAAGCGATACAGATCGATTACCCTTCTGCGTGCAATGCCGCGGAGACTTTGCTGGTCCACAGGAGTTTGTTGCACACTCTTTGGATAGAGGTCGCGCGCGCTCTCTTGAGTGCTGGTGTACAACTTATTTGTGATGAGGAAACCCTTTCCGCAATTCCTCAGTCCGTTGCTCGCACGAATCCGAACAGCATCATCAATTCTAATGAGGAATCCTATCGTACGGAGCACCTCGACTTGAAACTCTCCATCAAAACTGTCGACTCGCTGGACGCTGCGATCCACCATATCAACACCCACTCCTCACACCATACTGATACGATAGTCACCGAATCAGAAGCGGATGTATCCAAGTTCTGTCGTGGTGTCGACTCGGCTGGGACATTTGTCAACGCTAGCACACGGTTTTCAGACGGTTTTAGATACGGGTTCGGCACAGAGGTGGGTATCAGCACAGGGAAGATACATGCAAGGGGTCCCGTAGGGCTTGAGGGGTTGGTAATCTACAAATATATGATGCGGAGTAAAGACAAGAAGGGACATGTTGTGGGGGAGTTTGGAGCGGGAGAGGGCAAGAAAAGATATAAGCATACTCCAATAGAAACATCCAGTGTCCCGTTTTGAAACTCTAGGAAAGTATCACGACGATATGTCGTTCTCCAGCTTGGCCTTCTTCGTTGCGGGACTAGCGTCGTCGTCATCGACTTTTCGTTTTGAGCCGCCCTCATTTTCGAGTGGTTTCTTCTTCTTTTTCACCATAGAAGTCAGATCATGAACGACGGCTGGCTGGCCGGGTACAGCTATTGAATTTGTGTTCAGTTCCTGATCAAGCACTCTTGCAGCCAGAGCAGGAGCCGATTCTGTCGGCGCCTTCGGTGTTGTCTTAAGCTCGTCGACCTGTTGGAGAATTGGTTAGCCAGAGCATGTCATTGAGCACTACGGTTTGTCCGACCTTCAAGGCAAGTTCCTCTTTCAGACCCTCCAGCTCCTGAAGTTCGCCTTCCATCTGGCTTTTTGACATATCCCACACAAGGTCTCTAGCTAACGACAGGGAAGGTGTTCCTTTCCCTTTCCCTTTCTTGTCCTCTCCTCGCTCCACGATGGGGGCGGGTGGCAACTTGCCGTTAAGCCCATCCTTCAGTTCCCGAATTCGCTCCAGGACGCTTTCAAGTGCTTTCTCCGCGTGTACTATGGCATCCGAGAGCCGTCCCGAAGTCAGATCAAGCACCATACTCAACTTATAGTGAGCTTCGGCAATCTGTCGCGAGGACATCGGCAAGAGGTCAATCTTGAGAGTAAGACCCGCAGAGTAGTCAGTTATTGCCTGGTCAAACTTCTCTGAGGATAGGCATCAATGATCCGGTAACGACGCAGCACTGGGGTCGCACCAGTTTCCAAAGACACATCTCCGAGTGCGATGTAAGTATCTGCGAGTTTCAGCTGGATTCTATCGTCTCCGTCGCTTCCCTTTTCATATATACCACGAGCGAGTTCGAATATTTCCCAAGCGGCATTGAAGTCATCTTCTGGTTCGCCTTCCTCGCCTTCCGCTTCGTCGTCACTTTCCTCCTCGGGTTCCTTGGCAGATTGGCCCAAAAGATCGACAATTCCATCATCGTCGTCCTCCCCTTCCCCCTCATCTCCGAACTCCAGAATGGGTCCATTTCCTGGTCCTACGGCGGGTAAACATGTGTCAGATATAGTTGATGGGCAGAACGAGCGACATCCTACGTTTCTCCTCTTCGCCCTGTGGGCCAGGCTCGGGCTCTTTTCCCAGCACCGAAGCTTGAGATATCGCGTTCTCCAAAAGCGCTTTTCCGTACGAAAAATACAAATCTGCCATCTCCGGCGCGTCTTCGTGGTGTTTCTTTGTCCTATATGTGGTGAGAAAGACCAATGGACTGTCGTCGGTGGGTTGAACGGTATGGGAAGGATATTCGACTTACTGCAACTCGAGCGCAGTGGCGTAGTGTTCTACGGCTTGTTCGTACTTTTTGAGCGCGAATGCGCGTCGAGCGTGTTCGAGCGCTGTCTCGACGGTCATTGTGGGAGACGCGTCGGCGCCAACTTGAACGTCCGTGGTCGAATGTGAATTCTCGCTGACATTGGCACATGAGTCAAGGATTGTGTACAGGAAATGTCAAAGTTGACTGACGATGCCATCGATGTTCGTCAAAGGTATGGCGTGTAACTTGTGGGTCCGGTCAACTTCAAAGTGGGCCTCCTTCAAAACGCGTCACGATGACGCGGGCGTGATATTTACACCTAATTACAAGTGTTATGCTACACCACTATTCATTCGCACGAATCTCCGGTAGACAGCAAAGAACTTTAATCTATGTAACTGTTTGCTTGGAATCGTAGAGCGTTAGTGTGGGACTGGAGTACATGAGGATGGGGTATTCAAGAGAGTAGATTACACTGGGAGAAGTGCTTGAAAAGAACGTGGCTCCGAAAAAATCTGTGTCGAGCGTCCTCAAATCTGGATAGAAATCCGCGAGCTTGAAAGTGACCTTGTGAAAAAAAAAGAGGCTATCCAAAGAACCACAATCATTTTGCATCAAAGGGAGATAGTAAGGGAGTGTGAACAAGATAATAGAGAAAAGTAAGCTCCCTCTAGCAGGGAAAGGCTATATCAATGAGGCCCCCGCATTTTGCTGCTGCATATTCAAGCTGTCTTGACCAAGGTGGCTGATAGGCGGACTGAATACACCATTTCCGAATCCAGAACCAAACGCGGGCAAAACGCCAGTCCCATTGCTTAGCCCTCCAAACGGTGGTGTCGATGCAGAAGACACGAACACGCCGCTTACAGTGGGCGGAGCGGACGTTGTAGCAAACATTGTTGCCCGAAACGGGTTTGCAGCTCCGAAAGCTCCGGTAGCTTGAGGCCGGAGACCAACACCGGGAGTGGATCCTCCGTTCACTCTCTGTGAAGGGAGGGGTACACCCGTTGGCTGGGGGTTTATGATCCCAAGCACATTGCTGCCTTTGCCCACACTGGACGTATATCCAGATCCATTGAGGGCAAGGTTCGTGGGTAGTGAGGGAGTAGACGAATGGGTAGTTGTTTGTGCACTCGGATCGGGTGTCGTGGCGCCAGATTGAGGTATGGGGGGAAGAGACTCTAGCAGCGAAGCACCAAAGCTGGAAGTGGGCTTGAACGGCTTTACTCCACGGAAACCAGTAGGCTGAGTTTTGATAGGACCGGTCGGCGGGATCGAGGGAGCGTGCGAAGAACCGGTAGCGTTAGTTGGTTGGGAAGATAGGGAAGAGAAGAGTAAATCCGAGGCCATCAAGCCCGTGGTTGTAGAAGCCATATGGGGATTGAGAGGATGCGAACCAAGACGGTTCAGATCGTTACTAAGGGAGGAAGCATTCTCTTCAAGTTTGTTCGTGAATGCAAACGAAGACGCAACAGTCGAGAAGGTTGATTCTGTTGTTGCCGTAGTGGTGCTTTGTACTTGGAAATTAGTGGCAGCAGTCGACTGCGATTGAGGTAATGGTTGGCCACCGTCTACTCCTAGCCGCCCGAAACCCACAGAAAGTTCCAAAAGGGTAGGTGGTTTGGGAACAGGCGGAGCCGGAGTCACCGGAACACCGAATGGGTTGCGCGAGCCTGTCTGGTGTGATTTCACAGGCTGTGCGATAGGAGGGGATGTAGATGACGGGTTGACAACAATGCTGGTGAGCGGTGTGGAAGCAGGCCGTGCAGGTACTTGTGATAATGGGTTGTTGTGCCCGAATTGAGTACTTGAAGGTACTGGCTGTCGAACTTGCACGACTGATGCCATAGGTTGTCCAGGCGATTGTGATTGCAGGTTACTCGTCATCTGGAAGAGAGAATCTGTTTGCGGTGCGAACGGTGGAGGTATCGGCGCGATCCCATTGCTATTGAATATCGGCATTCCAGTTCCCTGTGGAATGTGCACACTTTGCCTAAAGGGATTTGCGCCGGTAGGTTGAGGTTGTAGAAGTCCGGTGGTCGGTCCAGGTTGCTGACCGGTTGCTTGTTGGGGAACGAATGTCGAGAATGGCCGGTGCTGAGGGGCCTGCTGTGATTGGATAGCAAAGCTGTTGGCCTGAGACAATGACAGCTGCTGAGTTGGCTGAAATGGTTGTGCAAATTGAAATGGAAAAGGAGGGGGGAAGCCTGTAGATTGTATCTGTACCTGTCCGCCAAGCGGCTGGGAAGTAAAGGCACCGGTCATCTGTCGCTGAACAAAAGGGTTGTGTACCGTCTGCTGCTGGAAATGATTGCCTGTAGGGCTGGATATTTTGTTACGAAAGGATCAACAGTGCGAGAACAGAACTTGCCTGCCAGTAATGGGGTTAAAAATAGGTGTTTCCTCCTCTTCAATGGAGCTGAAGAAGTCTGCCACTACATGACCGACGCCAGGCTTACTATTAGCGACAGAAGGAGGGGGGGACGGAGGTTTGACCGATGTTTCGGTAGTCGTCGAGCTCGTTGATGTTATAGGAGTACCTTGAGCAAACGTGAACAAAATTCGGGTGTACGTGATTGATAGACACGATACCTTTAGGTACCTGAGCTGCAGGAGCACCATTGCGATCCTTAGGATTTTTTCCGGCGGCGCCTTTGCTTGCCTTGTAATCGAGCCTGTTCTGCTCAAAGTTTGGGTCATTGAGGTATTCCTGAAGCGAACTCGCAAGAGAAACTGGGGCCTGTAGTTTTCATTAACACTATTTCCAGGAAGAGCATGACCGTTGGGACCTACATGCTTCAAACTTGGTATTGGAACATTCAAAAGATTCTGTAGTTTCTTGGCAACAACAAGGTATTCAACGACTCGCTCGGTTTGACCGCAGAAATTACGATAGATGCTCAGGGCTTCTTCCGCATCGTATTTTGACATCTCAAAGTAATGCCCTGAGGTTCATTTAGCGCGGCGGAATCAAACATATAGAGGATCTTCACCAAGCACGTTTATCACGCCCTCATTACCCGCTTGAAATAGGATGAGGAGATCCTTGACAAGCATCCTCAAAGCAGTGATAGTGAGTTCGTCTTCCAGGTCATCCAGATAGAACTGGATATAGATGTCTCATTAAATAGTAATTTGGCGATATACTAAAGCTTACCCGACATTCCACCAGTGAGTCGATCATCTTCTGCACTGTCTTTGTTTCCCTAAGCAAGCCCTTCTCCACCGTCATGACACGAAGCTTGCGACCCGTGATTGTCTTGCTTCTTTGAGGAGCTTTAGACTTGGTTGATGATGCTTTGGGCGGCGGCGCCGTGGTATACGCCATGTCTTCTTCAATCGAGTTGTTGAGGCGTAAATCACGATTTGTCTCGGCCTGTACTCGGATTGCATCGTGTTTCAGGTCACGATACGCCCGTATGCGAGAGTCCAGATAAAGTGCGTAGTGTTGCATGTTCTGAGGTGCATTATAGCCTACGCCGACGGCAGTAAGTAGCTGCATGGCGGTGACAAGTCGCGAGCTCGGTTACCTTCCCAATTCCCGGCAGAAACATTACGCAAACGCAGGACCTCCGAAGAGGAGAGATGAGAAAGCACGTTGTCGGTTGCTCCATTGCGAATCATGGTGTGTAAGACGATCAAAGCCTTGAATACGACCTGTGCAACCCACGACAAGACGGGGTGAGGTATAGAATGGGGTCAACAGGACATGTTGCGCACTATGGCATTTGGTTCCCGCAGACGAGGGACGAGAGCCTTGCAGACATCGTGAACGGCACCATCTTCGGACCAGGTAGCGGCTATGATGGGATCTAGATACTAAGGAGACGGAACGTTATGGGTCAGGAGGGATCGAGCATGCGGGGAACGTACCTTTGCCTTTGGGGGGGCAGGTTTTGGTTTACAAGCCAACTTGACGACCTTGTCGAAGCTCGACATGTCGCTCACTTGCAATGTCAGCGGTCGAGTTTCCTTGAATATTTCCCCAGATTTCAAACTCAGCCTCGCCAATATTGCCCACCGGGAGAACTAATTCTTCCGACGTAACCAACCTAGTGCAAGTCTCACCGTCAATAATTGGGTTCAATGGCTAGCGATGAGAGCGATGTTAGCAAGCGTTACCAGCCCGATGAGTCCCAGTTGGGATCACCGCCATTTAATTCCCACGCAGGAATTGATATGCTTCTCATGTCAGTATGTCGATACTTGCGCCGATCTATTGTCCGAGTAGTCGCTTAACTTTGTCTGCACACGGTCCGTCGTCGAGTGGACCTTCATGACGTTTCTGAGCAGTCTCCGCTACACACGCATCTCCATCCACCCGCCGCGTCGTGGTATCACTATTCGCCATGTCGTGTTCGTCCTGGCATTCTCAGTAGCATTGTGGACCCTCTATCACAGCTATTTGAAGCAAAGTGAAACGTTCTTCCCTCAGGAACACGTTTTCTTTTGGCCTCCAGAAACCCCAGAAATCTGGGCCGACAGGGCGGCCCAAGTAAAGAATGCGTTCTTGCACGCTTATCACGGCTACGAGCATCATGCTTTCCCCCATGATGAACTGCGTCCTATTTCGAACACAAGCGTCGACAAGTAAGCCTTCCGCTGTACCCAAGGTGTCACGTTGACTAGGGTCATGATAGCTTCAATGGTTGGGGTGTCACTGCCGTAGATTCCCTTGATACAATGCTTCTCATGGGCCTACAGGACGAGTACGTGCGTGCCATCCCAATGATCGCAGCTACCAACTTTTCTCTGCCTGCTGTACGTCCTCTTCAAATGGTGGATGCCGCACGACTTACTGCCACAGAACACCAATGTACCTTTCTTCGAAACGGTCATTCGTTATTTGGGTGGTCTTTTATCTGCTTACGCGCTGTCCACGGACAACATTTTGCGAGACAAAGCAGACGAACTCGCAACCAAGCTTTCGCCCGCCTTCAATACATCTAGTGGATTCCCCCGATTTGCAGTGAACACTTACAAGTACGCCGAGTCTATCTTCATTGTCAGATACCTGCTATCGATACCCCCTCTAGCTCTAGTGGAAGCCCCAGGCCGCAATTGACCCCCGGCGTGCTCGCTGAAATAGCATCTTTCCAGATCGAATATGCATACCTAGGCAAAATTACAGGAAAGAAAGCACACGTTGATCGTGTCAGTGTTATGCTATTACCTCTTCTCACCATAGACAGCCCTAACACTATTGTCATAGGCTACAACGGTCACCAATCTTTTCCATAACACTAACCTTAGTTTATCGGGAGGCATGTATCCAACCTATTGGGATCTACATAACGGGAAACCGACAACTCGTGCGTGGTCTGAACCGACAATCCCTGGAGCTCACTGATGTCTGCCTCCCCAGTCCGTCTATCGGTTGGAGCCGCTGCTGATAGTGCTCACGAATATACCCTCAAGCAGTTTTTGCTCACTGCACGCTCAGATAGAGCTAATCTGGAAATGTGTTAGCCTCTTCCTCTGTGATCCAGGCATGCGTCCTGACGGTACTTCCCCAAGACCTGAGATTTACCACTCACGTTATCAATAATCTCCTATATGTTTCGTCTCAGCGTCAGCTACTTTACGTCACAGATTCAACAACCAACGGGAACAGGACCGCAACCTCGCACTCCTTCGAGCACTTGTCTTGCTTCTTTCCTGGTCTATTGGCATTAGGAGCGCACCTCCTTCCTTTGAATAACCTTGAGACCATCGGAATCAATATTACACAACTTGGTGATGATCTCCCTCCAAAACAGCGTCAGGGATACGAAGCTCTCGCGGAGTTTGACCTCGCAGACCTACATCTCTGGGCTGCTGAGGGTATTGCACAAATGTGTTATCTTTCATATGCAGACCAACCCTCGGGACTGGGACCTGATGTCGTAGCCATGCGTATTGGTAAGTCTGGTGAAATCAGGTGGATGGATGCGATGCAAGAGTGGAAAGCAAGTGGTCAGCTAGGTTCACCACCCGGTGTGGGCGACAAGCGCCCGTGGGTTGGGAATCCGAGGGCAAAGACTGTGAGGGAGAAACAAATCGATACTATTACAAGGGATTATGGCATCAGGAATACAGCTTATTATTTGCGGCCTGAGGTGTGGCTGATCTCGCCTCCATTGACTAGTGTTGCTAATATCATTTTTTGCAGGCCATTGAGTCGTTTTACATCTTATGGCGGACGACCGGGGACATTAGATGGCGACATAGAGGCTGGAGTGTCTTCCAGGCTATTGAGCGCGTCGCAAAGACGCCATCAGGATATGCCAATGTGGACAGAGTACACACTGCGGATCCTATCCTACAAGATTCAATGCCAAGGTTAGTAAAGTCAAGATAAGCTTGATTGCATGGTCACCTCATCATCTGACGTTAGCTACTTCCTGGCTGAGACACTCAAATATCTCTACCTCTTGTTCTTGGACGATGATATCGTTCCGCTGGAAAAATGGGTTTTCAACACTGAAGCCCACCCACTCCCCGTATTCGCCTGGACCGAATCGGAGAAAGAAATATATTATAACATTGCACAGGCACATGTCTAGCTCAAGGTCACCACTTTGTTAGAATCGTTGTGCTGCGCCACACACCGAACGCTGTAGCACCTGACTCAGGAATTGTACATCATGCCCATGATACATTACTGTTTTCTCACCTGATAGGCTCGGTCGTCATGTTAACAAGTTGTGCTCTGCCGGGCCATGGTAACCGGCGTGCCCCCGGGGGCCATTATCACTTGCAACTTTGATGAAGCTGTTGAGATGGAGATCGTTCTCGGACAAAGTTGGTAGAGCAAAGCCCGCACTACATAAGGTAACTCTTTCCGCAGATGCCTATCCTTCGTCCCGACCGCATGACAGGTTTTAAGCAAGGCGACTTTGTGGGATCTTTGGACTGTGGAACAACGTGAGCTTTCTGCTTGCATACACGAAAGTCCTGACCCTTGTGTCGTGATGCTGATTTATGTTATCGTGCGGTCTTGCAGCTCAGTCAGGTTCATCATTTTTGATCGATATGCAAACATCGTCGCACAATCTCAGTCTGAGTTTCCTCAATATTATCCCCATCCAGGGTGAGTTCCGACATCTGATATCCGATAGGCTTATTTTTCCAACTCGGACTTGATAGATGGCACGAGCATGATGCGGATGAAATACAGAAGGTTTCGGAAGCCTGTATCGTGAACGCTTGCGAGAACTTGGAGAACAACGGCTGGGCTAAAGAAAGTGTCAAGGTGATAGGTTGGTACAGCGTACTTTCCACACTTTGTCCCTACCATTTCAAGTTCCTTCTCAAAGGTATCACGAACCAACGAGAAACGACCGTGGCATGGCATCGTAGGACCGGAAAGCCGTTGTGCAGGGCTATCGTATGGACTGACTCGAGGACGAAACATATTGTAGTCCATTACGAAAACGTGCTCGCAGATACTGGGCTTGAAGTCGCGACAGGTCAATTCAAGAAAGGAGAGGAGGGTATCAATGCCCTGCGAGATATGTAAGATCGTCGGTTTTCTTCGCCTCCTGTGATTTCTCTCATGGATAGTGCTCGGTTAGAACCGGATTGAAACTCTCGACATATTTCTCCGCTATCAAATTGCGGTGGATGATCGACAACCATCCGGAGGTCCATAAAGCTCATGTAGAAGATAATCTACTGTTCGGTACGGTAGAATCTTGGGTTGCATATGTATGTGATGCAATATCTTTCGGGATTGTGACTGACGTACAAACTGGTGCAGAACCTGACTGGAGGGCCAGCTGGAGGCATCCATGTTGGAGATGTAACAAATGCGTCGCGAACCCTCCTCATGAACCTCCACACACTAGAATGGGATGACAGAATGCTCAAATTTTTCGACCTTCGACCATCTATTCTCCCAAAGCTCGTCTCTTCCTCAGAAGTCTATGGTCACATTGCAGATGGTCCATTGAAAGGTATACCCATTGGTGGCCTGGTCGGCGATCAGCAAGGGGCTCTTATCGGGAACAAATGTTTGAAGGCAGGGGAGGCTAAATGCACTTATGGAACCGGTGCATTCTTGCTGTTTTGCACGGGCGGAGAAATTGTTCAGAGCAGTCACGGGCTGTTGAGCACCGTAACTGCCATTATTGCGAATCCCACTTCCCAGTACTGAGACTTTGTTTAGGTTGCATACCAACCTGGTCCTGGCACCGCTCCGGTGTATGCATTGGAGGGCAGCGGTAAGCAGTCGATCATCTCACCCGCTGCTCTCTTGATTGAAGCATTGGCGATGTAGTTGGTGTTGCAGGAAGTGCCATCAAATGGTTTGCGTCGCGATGTAATATGTAAATCACAGGACTAACTGGCTTCAGGCTGCGGGATTCCATGGGTTTCATCAAGTCCGCGAGCGAGATAAACGATTTGGCGCGATCCATTGCTGATTCCGGCGGTATATACTTCGTCACGGCATTTTCTGGTCTGCTGGCACCTTACTGGGACCCTGGTGCTGCGGGGCTAATCATCGGTATATACTATCCCTTTTCTACTGAGCTCGATTTTGGGGAGCTGATTATTTATTGTGTATAGGATTATCATCGTATACCACCCCCGCCCATATTGCACGTGCAGCGATAGAAGCCAACGCTTTTCAAACTAGAGCGATATTAGAGAGCATGAAACTAGACTCTAAGACCGACCTGAAACATCTCAAGGTTGACGGGGGGATGACTAACGGAGATGCCTGTATGGAGATCTTGGCAGACATTGGGGGCTTCGACGTCATTAGACCTGAGATGAGGGAGTAAGTATATCCCAGCCAACGTTGCTGAATGCTAAGTATGGTGATCGACAGGTCGACGGCACTGGGGTCTGCTCTGCTGGCAGGGGCTGCTATCCACTTATTCGGATGGGACCTATCGAGACCAGAGACACTCGCCGAGGTTAACACCAAGGGGAGTACAGAGTTCACACCCCGCACCTCGTTGGTTCAAAGGGACATGGCCTGGACGGCGTGGCAACGTGCTGTCGAGCGGTCCAAGGGATGGGAAGAAGGAGTCGCAACTTGATCACCCTTCGGAATCAGGAATATACCGTAGCACGAGTTTTTATGTACAATATATCCTGGAATAGGTAGCCAATGATACGCATTTACTGCGTATGTCATCTAAATATTTTCAGAGGGTCTGATTTTTTCTTGCTTCCACTGTTTGCTCCGCCCCTACCTCCGCCCCCTCGTCCGCGACGTTGACTAGACGATTTTCTGAAGGGTACGAAACCAACCTCCGGCCTGGACGGATTCGACGTAGTGGGGTCCCCTTCCTGGGTTCCAACAACTTGGGCCATACGAGGTAGTAGATACTTTGGAACATGCTTCATGTGGGCCTGGATCCTCATGGGATGCAATGGCTTATCGTGTCGAAGATATTCAAGATCTAGTGGGTTATCCTCAAAGTGTGCCTGCACCCTGTGAGCAATTCAGAGACAAGAGCACAGAACACTTGCACGCACCTTGAGTTTCTCAGAGTTGAGAATCTCTGTCTTCAACTCCTTTATTCGTGCCTCCCTGATAATACTCCGGGTTACAGAGCGCAGGGCGTCCTCCATCCTGTATCTGAATGCCTCGACTTGTTGCATATCAAATTGATATTCCTTGATCGCGTTCCCTCTACCAATCTGCTCTTTCTCAATCTTCGCAAACACCACCTCATCATTTTTGGAACTCTCGAGGCAACCCACCACCTTGTTTTTTCCCCACTCCTCCGCGGGCACCACGAAGGATAGAGACATTCCTGTGCGACCTGCGCGAGCTGTCCGCCCGACGCGATGCGTATATGATTTGGAAGACCAGGGAAGATCAAAGTTCACCACACAGGCGACGTCCACAAAGTCAACACCGCGAGTAACGCCATATTCTCTGTCCGATATTTTCTTCTTTTTGCGCTTGAGTGACTTGGAAGGTCCTGCTTGCGGTGACAAGGATCGTTCACGTTTTTGTGATGAGGTGTTTGGCGCAGACGATCTTGAAGTCGAGGTTAGGAGGTTAGGTCTCTCTGTCGGAGTCGTGTGATGATGTCTATAGGCGAACGAGGTTGATTACTGACCATTGTCCTCTAGAACGGAAAGGCTGTCTCGCAGCCCTTCTTCATCCTCTTGTTCATTGTCGCTGTCTTTGTCAGCGTTACCACTACTCTCATCTGTAGCGATGATGTAGTCGTAAACGCCTTTGTTAAATTCCTGTACAGCGTGGTATCTGACGGGGAGATGAGCAGAAGTGAACAAAAATGGGGAAAAGATATTCGCCTAGAATTAAGCGGAAGTTCAGAGTTAAGAACACAGCTCTTGATTGAGAATTGTTCCAAGAAGAGTTTGAGACGGTAACAACGGTCTACGTCGTTAACAAAGAGTATGCATTTGCCTTTGATAAGGCGGAGTTTGAGAATTACGTAGGTGAGGAGAAACTTGTCAACTTCGGAGCATCTTCAGCTGTAGTATAAGTGGTGATGGTGGAATAAGATAGATGTTCAGCGTACCGCACAAAATATTGAGTCAGCAGAGGGACATCTTTGTCACTCTCTTCTAGTCTCAATATGGCCTGAGAGGAGAAAGGGTGGGTAGGCTTCAAAGGCGAACAAAGGGAGGAACGCACGGGGTTGCGTAGGGCGAGACCTTTCAAGGTCTCCACGTCATCTGTCATTGTAGCACTCATCAAGAAAGATTGGTAGATGGTGGGCAAATAGCCTCCTCCGAATATCTGGCGGACGTCTTCGTCATGGCCATACGATAATATGAGATCTGCTTCATCAATAACCAGAGACTCGAGAGAAGACAAGATGAGTGTCTGTTGATAGGTAAGACGCGAACCGTGATGGTGACAGTCCAACATACTTTGGATTGAAGGAGTCCTAGTACACGTGATGGAGTCGCGATGACAATGTCAGGCTTGTCCGCCAGTACGGCACTATGGGAATGTAAGAGAACACGCCTAACCCGCAAGGTGTCTGACCACACCGTTGTATGTGAGATGCAGCACCACTCGCAACATTTGATATGGCAACTTCTTTGTCACAATATGTCAAGAGACTCCGCAAACAAAAATGTACTTGTTCAGAAAGCTCCCGGGTTGGAACGAGGATTAAGGCCCGAGTGACTCGATATGAGGAATCCACAATTGACAGGGTCTGGCAGTCAAGCCGGTCTCCATTAACCGCAAAGGTCGGGAACATGTGCAAACAGGACTTACAGCTTTCGCGCTTAGAATTTTCTGCAGGACTGGAATACAGTATGCAGCTGTCTTTCCGCTTCCAGTACGCGCCCTTGCAAGTATGTCTCGGTTCTCAAGAGCGATTGGAATAGCTTTTATCTGTACCAAAGTAGGTGTTGCAAAACCCATGTCGGCAAGTGCCCGCAGAATGCGTGAATCGAGGAGATGGGAGAGTGACGAAAAAGTTGATTTTGCATCAGCGGATTGAGCATCTACCATCGTACGCGTAGATCAAGGTTGGATTTTTTCACGACAGTGAAGTCGTTCATGAAAAGATTCAATAGCCATTTTTGGAAAATGACGAATCTTGTACTTAGCCTGTAGTTGCAGCTAAATTTCTACATCATACCAGCGACGTGGTGGTTCTCGCCATCTGAATGCTGTCATGACAACGCCTACAATCAAGACTCATGAATTGGATGAGCCGGCCAGCAGTTTGAGCGAAGTATCTTGTGGGATGTGCGTCACTCCATCTGTTTCATCACCTGAGCGGACTCTCAGATCCAGACGACCCTCAAAGTTGTCGAAGACAGATTTCCAGGTACACATGCCCGTCGTGCAATCTTTTCTACTGCAGCTTAAATTGTTTTCGATCGGAGGTATGCTTTCCGGCTCATGTATTGTCGACCCCTGATGAGAGCCCCAAAAAGCCTCATTCACGGTGCTCCGAAACGTTTTATCGGAAAGAGATTGAGATAGGCATCAAGTCGGGGTCCTCGAAAACCGAGGGAGATAGGGACAAGATGATTGAATTACTCAAGCGGATAGAGGACCAGAGTGCTGCGAACGATGATGGGCTATTCCACCATTCTGACGAGGAAAATGACGAAGAAAGCCTTGCGCACCGTTTTTCCGCGATAGATATATGTGAGTCATCCTCTGCATGTTCCATTCCAAACGAATAATAGTGTCCTAGCTTCTGCGCCAACTGATGATTTGCTTCGGTTATTAACCAAAAAGGAGAGGGATAAGTTCTTCGTTGCACTCAAGGACCCGTCGAGCAGGCTGGTGCAGGAGCTTCTAGAGAACGCGGAACTGGAGGGGACCAGACAACTGCCGTGGTGGGAAGCGCCTAGCGATGGCAGACAGTCACCGCTTTCGCTACGCGTCCCCTACGGCGTGAAGCCGGACCTGATGGTGGTCCCAACCAACCTCATCAATCAAGCTTCTCGCGATGTATCACTGTTGTACAATATATGCGCCGTGCTGTATGTGTTTCTTGTTGCTCACTCCTGGACTGACGTAGGAAATCGGACTCTAGTCTCGCGTACGCTTACGTCACTCGACATCTGTCCATGTCTCCATTGGCTTCGACAACAAACGACCAGGATCAACATGAGGCGCGCAGGATATTCTCACAATCTGTCCCGTTCCTCCTCGATCGCAAGTCTAAAATACGACATGTGTCCCTGACTGACGCGGTACTCTCATTTTGGTCACGGTTTGATCCGGTAAGTTGGCGGCTGTGTCAGATCCTACTGCATTTCGTTGATGCAGAATAGGGAAGCATCGATAACAGGGCTATGCTTGTCTTGCTGGATGATGTCGCAAAGTTTGTGCGGCCTTGGAGGATTACCGTCACAGATCATTCATCGAGAGAGCAAGAAAGGACAGAGGCTTTGGCGACAGATCACCCCTTTGCGACAACAATTATGGTGATCTCTGACATAAGCTCACTCTTCAGCACTTACGTGGACTCTTCCGCTGTTGCGTCGCGAAGAAGTCATATCGTAATGAAGCTAACCTTTTACGCTGCACATATTTTGTCAACTCCTTCTTCTCATTTGCATGCTCTTGCAGATGAGATTAACCTTCTCTCAAAGAGCATGGTTAGAGAAGCAAGCTAGTCACGGTTCCACCAAAGCGATCGGTAAGTTCCGATCGTTTACAAAGTGAGGATGAGTAACACGTCCATGTCACAACATTCAGACTACTGTATAATTGTTCAGCACGATAAAGTGGTGGCGATTTCAGCATGTTTCGACGGGCGCATCATTATAAATGTGTATTATCACTTTCCCTTGATGTCTTAAAATGTCAACGTAGGAGCTGAGGCGCTGACTCGTCAACAATGTTGCCCTGACTGGGAGGGTGCCATGTTATAGAGCGAGGACCCTCACAGTTGATCTCCCACAGATCATCCTGATAAAGGAATGGGTATAGCACGGATTCCGGTGGGTTGCAGACACTCAACGATCCACTCCCATCTTATTTTTCGGAGGCACAGTCATGTCTTCCACTACCCAGAATTGTGGCAATAGTGGGGGAGCGGATACATACTTTGGCCTGCGGATAGGCTCGATCTTCGTGATCCTCGCAACTTCCACCTTCGGTGCATTCTTCCCTGTTCTTGCAAAGAGATCCAAGTGGCTGAAGGTGCCGACTGGCCTGTTCGAGTCCGTCCTTTCGTTCCCTTTTCCATCCACACCATGCTTATTCTGTCGCAGATTTACTAAATATTTTGGCTCTGGAGTTATCGCGAGTTCCTTAATTTACGACTTGTAGCTCTCCTCACCTTCCATACAGGTTGCGACTGCCTTCATTCACTTATTGAGCCCCGCTATAAGTGAACTCGGATCGACATGCTTGTCGGCTGCTTGGCAAGAATACGTGCGTCTAAACGCACTTGTCCCTTCAATCTGATCTCGATAAATCCATGACACTAGCCATATCCCCTTGCACTCGCAATGCTCAGTCTTTACATATTATTTATCGTAGAAATCATCGCCTTCCGTGTGGGGACCGCGAAGCTTGCTGCACTGGGAATCAAGCATGGTACGTCTGTAACGCCGTTATCACGGAATTCTCAATCACTCCTATAGATACCCACGGACATGGAATTGGCTCACACACCGCTCACGGTCCGGAGGGCGCATATGAGGACGATAAATCTACGTCGACTGACCTCGAGGCATCTCAATCAGGACATTTCGATGATTCTGCGATGGCGCAGGTTATCGGTGTATTCATCTTGGAGTTTGGCGTTCTGCTGCATAGGTAAGCCTGCTTTTCTCTACGGGTAAACTGATGCTGATGGCTATTATATAGTCTACTCATTGGGTTGACGCTGGCTGTGGATCCGAGTTTCAAGATACTTTTCGTTGTGATTGTCTTTCATCGTGAGTCATTCGCCGAGGTCGCAAAAGAATCCGGCTAACGGCGCTTTCAAGAAACATTTGAAGGCCTGGGTATCGGAGCGCGATTGGCGTTCATGCGACTGGCACCGCAGTACAAGTACATCCCCTACCTTGGCGCCATTCTATATGCCATCACGACGCCAATTGGAATTGCAGCAGGCCTTGGAATTCGTAACACTTATAACCCCAACAGCACAACGGCGTCCATCGTCAGCGGTGTAATGGACTCTTTAAGCGCGGGGATTCTGCTGTACACCGGTTTGGTGGAGGTTAGACATGTCCTATTTCATTGTTTCCAGACCTTGGTCTAACTCGATACCGCAGCTAATGGCGCACGAGTTCCTATTCAACAAAGATATGAACAAGGCATCTCTCAAGAAGCTTGCATACGCATTGTGTTGCATGTTATCTGGTACCGGCATTATGGCGTTGCTCGGACGTTGGGCATAAACCCGCCACACTATGATCAACTTCCTTGGTTGTGTAGGCTATAGACTGTTCAGACTGTTGTGTCAGTGGTTATCAGCACGGACTATCCTCCGTCCAGTCGAGGATGTATTGGAACTTGGAAAAATCATGCTATAAGTAGTCACCTATTTGTAACATTTTTGATCAATCTATCATTTCGCAGTTCGACACGGAGTAGCGGAATGGGAATGCATTCGGATCCATATACAAACAATATATTGCTTTGAGTATAAATACGAGTGAGAGTGGAGTGAGGTGAAGTATATAGGCGCGCGAGTGTTACCCTAATCCTGCTGGGGCAATAAATTCAGGCGTGCGTGGCCATGGGGTAATATATTCTGCGAGGAGTTGGCTGATGAGTTGATGTTAGAAAGACTCGGATGGTGGTATACTACTGATAGACTGAAAATCTGTATCACCACCCCGCTGGTCGACCGTAGGTCTCTGCTCATGTTTAAATATGGAGCTGGCATCTTATCGCGCCTAAATCGTTGCTGCTTTGATTACCCATGCAAGTCTCTTTAGGTTCAGGGGATTACTTGACTCGAAGAACATTGCGCAACGTTGTGTTCGTATGAGCATACCTATCAGATATATCCCTGCTAAAGCGTCATCAATCACTCGTAATCCTTCGGATAAGTTGATTTGCTACCAACACTACATGCTATGTGAATCCTCATTGTCCGAGTCAGCCTTCATCTTCTTCGTCTCGGGGCCAGATATATCACGACCATCTACTTTCTCGTGATGCAGCTGGTCCAAGGCACGTTTGTGCTTCAGCCGTCCGAGGGCTCGTTTTGTCAGACCGACAGCAACCGATGCGTCTTCCCCAGTGGGTTCATCTTCCAGAGGTTCACGGATTGGTTTCAATCGCTCAAGCACCTCGCTTCCTTGCTCCGCATTGATACTCTTTGGTAGGGATGACAGGTCAGAGTAAAGGTCTAGAGCTCTCAAATCTTCTGCTGCCGCTGTTTGGGATTACGTTAATCGATTTTATCATTGAATTGGGAGAACGCGAACCAGGAAGCGAGCATATAGTGTTAAGGCTG
>JBBPQU010000070.1:0-45652 GCA_038092655.1 Boletus sensibilis | reverse complement strand
CGATAGCACCTGCAGTTCACCTTCCTTCGTCATTGTCAGATGTCCCTCCGCCACCGAATGAGGTACGCCGGAGACGCAGTCAACGTCTCAGCGTGAAGAACGTAACTTCAGGACCATCTGGGACAGTTTCTGACAATGCTTCCCCTGCTACGACCAGCTCAGCATCAGCTTTGGACAGCATGTCAAGGCGGGAAGAACCTTTGGTTGAAGAGAGCGGACTGGCTACTGAACTCACGGATGATGAAGTTGACGCGGAGGTCAGGTTCGACTTCTCCAGCGGCGAGTTATTCTGACACTAAGATATACAGGTTTTCGAAGAGGATGAGGATGGAGACCTAGCAGCTGACAAGACCGTGACGTTGTCAGTCGCCGAAGGTATGTCGCAGGACTTGTCATCATAATTATACTCACACGGTATGACATAGATGATGGCAGAATTGAAGCACAAACGCCGGATGGCACACGCATAGCAACACCGAATTCCTCGAAAGGAGGCATTCCACCTATGTCATCGGTTCGGCAAGGAAATATTCAGAAATCCTCCTACGCCGCGGCTCTCAAGGCAAAACCCATTGATTGGCATCTTGAATTTTGGATGGACGATCACTTACTCCCACTGGATTTGACTATATATGGCGCAATCCATCAGCATGAGATGAGGAAGAAGGTAGGCGCATTGCCGTCAAGTACTATGTGGCAAGGAGTATACACGGTCAAATTTAAGAAAGTCAGCGGACCACCTCCCAGCCAAGAGTGTAAGATTTCTCACCGCCGTGGTGTCCTTGCCAAATTTACTAATAGGCTGTGCCTCAGCGCGAAGCGAAGCGGTTGCAAGGATCCGATCACCCAGCCCCACCCTTTCTTCGCTGCCCGATGACGCCCCCCATGCTAAGATACTACGTCTCCTTCGTGTCCTCCACAAGCTCAACGCGCTGGAAGCTGAACGTCCCACAAGGCCTCTTGAACGCCATGCCTTGCCCGAGTCCGCGTTTATCAACAACAAGTTGACAGCCAAACTCACCCGACAACTAGAAGAGCCAATGATCGTTGCGAGGTTTGTTGTTCTTTAATGTTGATGATAAATGCTTGATTTTATGACCAGTTCCTGTTTGCCCGACTGGGCGATTGACCTTCCCCAAAACTTCCCTTTCCTCTTCCCGTTCGCCACTCGCTATAACTACCTGCAATCCACATCGTTCGGCTATGCACGCCTTATCCTCAAGTGGCAAAGTCAACAGAGCCGAGGACAGGATACCTCACGCCGTGACGATGGAATCGGGTTCCTTGGTCGACTTCAGCGCCAGAAAGTTCGTATATCACGCAAGCACATTCTCGAGTCTGCAGTGAAGGTGTTCGAACTTTATGGGTCTTCTTCTTCAATCTTGGAGGTGGAATACTTCGAAGAAGTTGGTACTGGTCTCGGGCCAACCCTGGAGTTTTACTCGCTTGTTTCCAAGGAATTTGCGCGCAGAGACCTAAAGATCTGGCGTGATGCGGATGCAGGTTCTCCTGGAATCTATGTCCATCATCCTACTGGGCTTTATCCGGCACCCATTAGCCCCGATGACATCGCAAACGATGGTGGACAGTATGTAACTAATCCCAAACCATTTGTTCTCCTGACTCATTCTTTGAAGGAAACGGACCCATATCCTTCGAGTGATCGGGCAGTATGTAGCCAAAGCGATGTTGGACTCTAGAATCATCGATCTTTCTCTCAACAAGATCTTCATTAAGCTTGTTCTTGGGGAAGAGGTTCCGTTGACCATCGATTCACTCAGGGTGCGTGGTCGTTTGTTGACTTGATGAATCTCGCTCACTCTATCTTAGTTGGTTGATAATGACCTTGCGAACTCTCTCGCCAAACTACAGAACTATGCGTCCGTCAAAGGGCAAGCAGAGAAGGTTAGTTCCACAGCGTTCATGTACTACATGCTTGCGCCCTCATCTCCGTTAAGCAGCTTTTCCGCAAAGTTGCGTTAATGGACATTGTCAATGTCGAGGATCTTGCTCTCGATTTCACATTGCCAGGCTACGACATTGAGCTAAGAGTATGTGATCTGTGCACCACTCCTTGAGACAACTCCTCATGACCTCCTTCTAATGACTAGCCTGGTGGTCGTGACATTCCTGTGACTTCTGATAATGCGGAACAATACATCCACGAAGTCTTGGATGCCATTCTCGGGACAGGGGCTCGACCGCAGGCTAAAGCCTTCAAAGAAGGGTTCTCAAAAGTCTTTCCGATTTCTGATCTGCAGGCATTCTCGGCAGATGAGCTGGTGATGCTCTTTGGTAACTCTGACGAAGACTGGAGTATCGAAAGTGTGTTTTGTACTGTCTCTACTAGGTGACAGTGCTGACATGATATTGCAGCTCTTAACGAAGCGATCAAGGCTGACCACGGGTTCAACGGGGAAAGTCGCTCAATTCGTGACTTGGTCGAGCTGATGTCTGAATTTGACGTGACCACGCGACGTGATTTCTTGCAATTCATCACTGGAAGTCCCAAGCTGCCTATTGGAGGTTAGTTGTTTCGTCTTGCAGTCGCCAGCCATGTTGACATGACTACTCAACTCCAACAGGTTTCCGGGGCCTCAATCCGCCACTCACCGTCGTTCGGAAACCACACGAAGCCCCACTCACTGCTGATGATTATCTGCCTAGCGTTATGACCTGCGTCAACTACCTGAAACTTCCGGAATACAGTTCGAAGAAAGTAACGAGGGAGAAGTTGTGTACAGCGATGAAGGAAGGAGTTGGCAGTTTCCACTTGTCTTAAGTAATATTGTGCCTCATCGAACTAACTTGTTTACGCATCCATTTTCCTTCCCCTGGCAATATTGTTGTTGTTCATCGTGATACTTAATAGCATTTGGCAATGTCAGTGAGTTCTGTCTGCGACTCATGAGCGTGGCAGTGACTAGATGAGTCATATCGGCTTACGCATACACAATTGCGCCCAACATCTGGCTGCGGAACGTGCACTTGCGTTGGCGGTGTTAGGACCCTTGAAATACTCCAACTAATCGTCCATCGAAGCATGTATGTGCGTCCGGACAGACCACTTGTCGTAAAGTGTACGTTTGACCGGTGGAACAAGCACATTAGCTTTGCATCGGCCAAGAACTGTTCTTACGACCTCTTGAAGAATAAGGTGTGTTCAATGTCTTGAAGTTATCAATGGCTATAACTTGAAGCTAACGAAATTGTTCGTGCATATTGACATTGTGTAGGTCGAACAGTGCTTCTCCCTCTATGCTACTTCCTACGTGATCTCCTACAAGGATGATGATGGCGAAGTTACCGACATCTCAACGGAATCAGATCTCACAGAGGCTATCCAATACTTCCAGGCCGGCTCGGATGACCCACCCCTGTCTTCTGCAGCATCTATACTCTCGGGGAGGAGTTTTGGCAGCAAACGACGCATCACTCTACGAGTTCATATAACGGTGGACTACGATGGCCCCAGCTTGAGTGATACATCGAGTCTGGCAAGCTTGGAGGAGTACAAAGGGAAAAACAAGAGCAACGGAGAACTCAGTTGGACAGAAACGGGGACAGCTGGCGAATTGGAAGACGATCGTCCCAATCCCGCCGCTTCGCCTTTCGAACACGTTCTTTCCTTGTCAGCACGAGACAGAGGAGCAGCATGGCTCCGAGATCAGAACTCACGCACCATCAAAGCCATGCTAGGCGCTACACCTGAGCCATCGGAATCCGACTCTCGATCCGTATCCATGACATGCTCGGAGGATCAGCGTTCGCAGGAGAACGTAGACGGCGACCTTGCGCTGCAACGGGATCCACGGGGGAAGTATTATTACTCCTACACCGGTGGGAGCTCTTCCACGCATGATTCAGGATACGAAGACGGGTTCAGTATCAAAGATGAGAATGAGCCTTCCTCGAGCTCGTTATCCGGGCACGTGCGGCCAAACAGCATGCAGCTCAGTTGGCTTGCATCGCAGCAGAAAGTCCACGATGAAGACCCTGCTGGAGGCCCCACCACATCTTCATCTAGTTCGGAGCAGATTCCCTTCACCATCCCTCCCGATATTCCTCCGGAAGTTCTACAATTCCTCCTACCTGTCGTGCCTCCGCCGGGCACGCTTACGACGTGTTCCGAGTGCGGGGTACTGCTAGATGCCATTCGCTATGTGTGCGCGATGTGTGGGGAAAAGGAACCAGAATGCAACTCACTTGTGCCAAGCGGATTGAATGTTGATATTGGCAAGGGGAAGGAGAGGAGTTCAGATGTCGTGCATTCTTACCTGCCCTCTGCACACCAGACCATCCAGCTTTCTTCCTCCATATCTCCCCCAGGAATCGACTTGACGATATGGAGCAGCTCTCCACATAGCCGCAACGAACATCCCAACAACAAGCCTCTACCTTGTCTCCCATCCTCGACCCCGACGTTGTATAAGTCTCGAGGATCCGGTCATCTGTCTGAGTCGGAGAATATAGGCTACGAACTTTGTTCTGGATGCATAGAAGCCGCGGGCATTTACCACGCACTTTGTGCTAGTACTGAACGGGTGGGCAGTATCAGTCCAGAGTCTACGTCACCTGAGGATGCAATGTCGTTATGGATACGCTCTGCGCCCCGGCATAAAGGACAACTTCGACATGCGTATTTTGAGAAAGTATGGGGACACCAAGGTTGGGATGATGTCGGTGCGTTCAAATCCTGAATGTTTGTTGTATTAACAATGAGGGAGTCGATTTTAGAACAGGAAGATATGCTGACATGTAAATGTTCAACTTGCAATACCACAATTACTGGGAAGCGCTACAAGTGTGCATCTTGCATGAAATTTAACCTTTGTCGTGCTTGTTATAGGTTCTTGAATTTTTCCATTTAATTTGACCACCTACTCACCAGTTGGTCTTGTATTTCTAGTCAAGCTCATGACATACATCCTGCCCACGCTTTCTTGCTTGTGATGGAGAAACCCACAAGGTCAAAGAGTGAACCCGAATATCTACCCACTATGGTGACAATGCAAGACACCAACGAAGAACAATGTACGCATACATCCAGCATCCTCCCGTTTTTTATCTAACACACGTCACTTCGCAGCCATGAAGCACCCAGGTGTCAAGTGCGCGCAGTATGTACCTACCTTGACACATCTTCATATTTGTTGAGATTTTTTATCTCCACAGTTGCCTCCAAGACATTCTAGGCGCCCGTTTTCATTGTGCTATCTGTGATTCTGTTGATATCTGCTCTAACTGCGAATCAGCGGGACTTCCAGGGAACCTAGATTCGTCTGATGGAGGGCACTTATCTTCGCATATTATGATCAAGGTCCGCACATGTCATAATTCCTCGATGACGTTCATCTATTTGATGTCCAACAGATTCCCTACCCGCTTGAAACTCAGGAGGTTCAGACTGCTTCGCGCCGCGCCATCCATCTTTGGACTGGCCGTGATGCTGCACATGTTCTCACTGCAACCCACTCGAAACCCTCTTCAGTCTATTCTTCCTACGCGCAAACTGTAGTAGGTTCTCGCATGCACCTCGTCACGCAAGATGATCCACCAGAAGACCATCGGATAATTTGTGATGGATGCCATGAGGTTCGTACACGAACCAGTATATCAAGACAGTTCGCCCGCAAATGACTTTTTGACAGACGATTTTCGGGACGAGGTATCAATGTGCAACATGCCCCTCGTCGCCTAGCGCATTCAGCTTGGTTCGTGTTGTCTCGCCGCATGGTGCAAAACCCTAGCTGACGGTAGTAAACCAGTGTGCTTCTTGTGAGGAGCGCTCATATATACTCCACGATCCTATGCACTCGTTCTTCAAGCTTCCTCGGCCAGTTCATCGCTCGCTTCAGTCCTCCTCTGGGTTCTTGCCTAAGCTGTATGTACCTTCTCTTCTATAAATTGCAGAATCTGAGCACCTTTTTGATAGATACAAAGTCCCCGCTGGGCCCGTGGGTGGCCTCGCTCCTTACGCAGACCCGAAAGGTTTGCGAGGACGTCGATTTTCAGGAACTTCCTTTTCTCATCATCTACACACAGAATACCTATCCTTTCTTGTCCATTCCACAGCACTTTGTGACCGCTGTCTGGAGCGCATTCGTGGTGCCTGGTTCCGATGTGCATATTGCGCAAAGGATTTGTGTGGAGACTGTGAAGCTCTTGATACACACGATGAAACGCACTTGTTTGTAGTCTTCAAGGCACCAGTAAGACCCACAAGTTTTTTTGCACTGAAACTCATGCTGACGATCGAGTTCTCACTAGGTTGATATGCCGCAATTCCGGTAATGTTCAGGCTGCCTACAGAGAGAAAATATACTAACATCTACAGCAGACAGTTTGCGAACTTGGAAAACCCTGCACCCATTATTCCCTTCCCTGTGTACCGGTAGATAGAACGGTTCAACATGACCAGAGCATATATCCCCAATATGACATGGACTTGCTTGCATCAGTACTAGTGTAATAATATCGAATTCGCCTCCTCTGGACCTGTACGAAATCGAGGGTGCGGGAAAATTTGATCTGAGGCAGACCAGAGGCGCTGTAAACTCAGCTCTTTTTAAATCCTGTTCCGTGGATTTGACATTAGTTAATGCCCTGACCGGTAACGAAAGCACGAACCAAGTCTTCTCCTCTCGTAGAACAAGTCCGTCCTGCTGGCACCAAGATTCACGATCTTCGGACACCCATCACGATCCTTCTCGAGTCTTGTGCACTCTGCACAATAATACGCGTCCGAAATACCTGAATACATTGAATTGTTCAGGTACAAGTTTGAGGAATGTAGTAAATGAACAGTACCTGGAGAACCGCAGATGATACATCTGCCGCCATAGGTCCCAAAGTTACACTCATCGCATATACGAACGAGGGTCTCAGGGCGAACGTAAGAGTCGCAGACCGGGCTGTAACGGTGTTAGCATCAGGGCTGGAACACGATTCGAGGAGATGCTCACCATTTACCGTCGCATTTTTCGCACAAACGTCCGATAGCTAAGCGCAGCGTGCCAGTCAGATATCAGCGAATCCAGTTTATACGAGGTTACTCACCGATGCCAGGCTGACGCCTGCACATGATCAGATCTATACGTGTTTGTGAGATAACAAATACGATCAGAATTGACAGAATATTCACCGGGATGATGCTTCGACATGGGTGTATGCGGTCAACGCTGCAAGCAGGTTGTTGACGGTTGTTGTATGCTACGGGCGGGTGGCTGTGCGCTGAGGCATTGCTGGCGCAGCGGAGGCCTGATCCAGACTTGTTACCAATCCGTGCTAATGAGGCAAGCCGTTGAACCGTATATATGCGCAAGGGTCCTCAGCCTCCCTACTGCAACGCCATGATCTCCTTCCCAGCATCCAGCTGGCAGTCCTCCCTCATCCAAAAGACGACAACTCGGCGTCCCAGAAACAATTCAGATAACACCCACGGCCGTGTTGCCACCACCATCAACCCTCGTCTGTACCTCTCGGATCTCTACACAGCTCAAGCCCCAGGCAACCTGGAACGGCTTGGCGTCACGCACATCGTGTCCGCCGTCGAGATAGACGTGAGCAAGGATTTCGGAGACAACGTGACGGTCATGCACGTCCCGATTCGCGACGATGTGAACACCGACATTGCTCAATGGTTTGACAAGGTTGTCAAGTTTATTCAAGACGCATTGGATGCCGATGAGAAACACAAGGTCCTCGTGAGTGGACTTACACTAGCTTGACTTTCTGTGTCGATTCGAAGATGCATAAGTAGGTCCACTGCCTGCAAGGCATATCCCGATCCGCTACCCTCGTTTGTGCCTACTTGGTTGCCACAACGCCGATGCGAGCTACGCAAGCGATCGCGCACGTACAGGCGAAACGTGGCATAGTTGCGCCTAACATCGGTTTCCGGCGCCAGCTAGTGGCCTGGGAGGGTCAGTTTGCGGACGCGAAGGCGAGGGCAGCAGAAGAGCAGCGGAGGAAAGCCAGAAGTGTGAGTGTTTTGGGGGACGCCTTGTCAAAGTGGATGGGCAAGGCCAACTCAAGAAAACTTTCGAAACGGCGTTTGCACGAGACCTGATCTATGGGTCTCGATACTATTTCAGTGCAGACTTGATCAAGTTGACGATCCGACCGGGCATGGATGTATGGTGCATGATACCCTACGCACATTTCCTTCCTCTAGATAACCTGTGGTCCTGTACCTAACTAGGTACTTGGAAGTTTCATGTACGCCAACTGTATCCGAGGCACGCGTTACATAATACATGTCCCGACGACGCTGTTGACGACGAACCCAGTTAGAGTCTACATACCAGTCGAATGGACATTCCTTGAAAAATACGCACGCGACGCAACCATAACCTCTACGGGATACACAGAGGAACATAGACGCGGAAAGAACGGGTAGCGTGGCAACAGAGCGCGGCACCAGCGCAGCCGATCTCTTCAGAACTGCTAATAATCTCTCGTCGCTACCACAGAACTTATACCACTGCTGCAGTCGCCTGCCCAATCTAAAATGCACTCTAGACATTCTTCCAACTCTCCCCGCAAATCATCTCGCCACCCTTCCGCTTCCTCCAACTCTGCCCTCGCCCATTCCACCCCTCTATCCACGCTTGATCAGAGCATCGCCGTCCCTTCCGGTGCACATTCTTTGGCCCATGAGCTTGCAGTCGCGTTGATGCCCGACCCCGCTGGAGGCGCGTCCAGGCTATTGGCTGAAGAATTCGGTATCGAATATGATGAAGGTGCCGAAGGCATCGACGACGACCCTCTTGCTAGACATAGCAACGGGGACGCTAATATGGATGGTGCTCATGAAACAGTCCTTGATGGCGGCGCCAGTTTGGCGGATGAGCTGGGTGCAAGTACTCCAGGGGGCAGTCTAGCAGCCGAGCTCGGCAGCATCGTGGACGACGAGTTGCACGGGCAAGATGACGGTGGCACTCCCGACCAGAGCGACGTCGACGACGCCAGCGATGAAGAAGATGACGACGCGATCCGGCGTGCTGCGCTGGCTCAGGATGCCATGGAGGTTCTCGCACAGAACCTCGCCTCGACGGACAGGTTCCTTGCCCACCTGCGGGCCATCGACACGACCTTTACCCTCGAAAACCTTACAACTGATATGATCAGTGGACTCAACGACGCCGTGCATGAACGCGAGGGGCAAGTGCGCGAACTCATTTCACAGGACCGCGACCTGAAGCGTATCGCAGCGGAAGTCGGAGGTATGGATGTGCTTGGTGATCTTGATCCCCTTGAGGTATCTCTCTCCGAAGACGAGCCAGAGCGACAACACCGAGAGTCGTTCAAACTCGAGTCCGTCGCAGAGGAGGAGGAGATCGTGGAAGGAGAGTCGCTATATGCCCCTTCATTACCCTCGTCTCCCCAAAAACCCTTTTTCGCGCCCGCATGCACATCTGCGTCCCCGTCTTCTACGTCCCTATCCTCACCAAAACCTTTGAACAAGGCATCTCAGCAGCCTCAATCGTCCATATCCACTCTCAATGTTGCCCTCCCATCGATGACCCATATGCGCTCCCATACGGCGTCCTTCCTCGCGTCGCTCACGATCATATCTGAGCAGTCTCAGGTGAACAGCGCAGCTACCGCTGACGCAGGACGCAAGATTCGTTCTGTGAAGAACCAACTTGCCAAGTGGAAGATGGAAACGGAAGGAGCGGAGAGGAGCCGGTTGAAGATTGAGAAGTGGGAGGCCGAGAGCATTGGACGGAGAGATGGACGGGTGGTGGTAGACGAGCACATGAGGGCTTTCGAAAAGGCTATCTCGGATGCGGGGATGAAGACACGAGCCATAATGGCGCGATGAGGGAATGCAAAGGAGACCGTCCCTTGTTGTATCTGACAGTGCATGATGATTTTACCCCGCGTAGATACTAGTACCCCCTCACTCATTCACTTGCAGGTATTATACCAGTGCATCTATTCTTTTCGTTTTGTATCCTATCTGACTAGCCTGGAAGATTGCACAGATATCCCCTATATATGTACGAGTCACTGTGTTAGCTGGCTCTGAATGTCAGTCAAGAACTCAGTTGCAGGTGTGGTTAGCTTTCTTGTGGTCCTCCATTATAAATGTCGCTGCCGACCAACGTGGACTTAGCATCGCTCTCAGCATCTATGACTACGTTCATCATCTAGCCGAAGTTGTTGGTAAATTGTTTATTTCTCTATTGATACGCGGGTGGAATTATTCCCCCGCGTCATACCGGCACTGGCTGAGTTGCATCTGTGACGCAACGCTCAACAAGACCCGACTCTGCAACGCTAACCACACAGAACCGCGCTGTCGTTCTTTGATGGCCTCGTCGCAGGAGACCATGTCCATGACGGACGCACTCACAGCACCACTCGCGGCCGTCACCACACTTTCCAGCACTCTCTTTCGGTCCTTGTCTTCTCCACATCCGCATGCAAAACCCAGCATCGCTCCACCACCCATCTCCGCTTTCTTTAGTGTTGAAGCGTCCCTCGCGCACGCGCTAGCAGAAACAGCCTCGCACCAGAGACGACAGAAACGCATCGAGGAGCTCGTCGCAGAGATTGGTGTGCTTGAAGTGAGATGGCGCTGGATTGTCGAGCGTATCGAGCAGGGGAAGAGGGAACTGGAAACTGTGGTTAGAGAGGGCGAGGAGATAATCGAAGGGATACGAAAGGCGAAAGAAGGTGAGCAGACGTTTTCTACGTTGATCTCGTCTGGATGTCCAAGAGTACATGATCTGTAGCGTCGATACCCTACCCCGAACTGCTTGCGTACGCGCAATCGCTCAGTGCGTTCACGTCTGCCCCGCCGAACATGCCCGACCCAAACGCTCCGCTGAACGCGGTGCACGGTGCACCTGTCCCCCTGTTCTTCCCGCCGTTCCCGAATGAAGAAAAGATGAGAAAGGGAAGATTGAATGTCGAAAAGCCACTTGGAGGACTCGGAGAGAGTCATAGCGTGAAACGTGAGCACTCGTGTGATGGATTAATCGACCTGTGTAATATTTTCTCGCAGCCCGATCACCATCACCGAAACCAACGCAAGCGACGCGTGATCGTCCTGGTGTTAACCCGTACCGACACGAAGTACGCACACAAACGCAGACGGTCTTTGACCTGGACCTGGATCTTAACCCGGACCTGTGAATGTAGTAAATAACTGTGATTACATAACTGGTCGTACTCGTCTATCGCAAATATTGATCTCAGCAGTGAATCGTTGTTCCTTTCGTTCTTTATTGCTTCAGTTATCAAATGGCCAGCTATTTCTCGAATCACTCCCAACCTCAGACCCGCTTCAGTTCCCAGCAACCCCAGTCCAATCCGCCACCCGTCCAGCACACGCCATCCACAACAGCAACCATCCACCAGGACCCTCCCAAACCCCGTCTCCCCGCAAGCCGCCACTTCTCCACCTCTCTAGCAAACCGTGATCCAGAGCCTGCACTCACCAAAATCACTGGATTATCCCCCCCATCAGGCACGGTACACCCTCTGCGGAACACGTATGTTCGTGCACATACTCATCTCCCGTCTCCGTGCTTACTCTTCTCCGTGCTACGTTGATCGAAACTATCTCTAGTTGGGTCTTCTGGTTCCGCCAACAACGTGCTCCAGGCAATAAGATCACAAATTACGAGGAGGGCATCAAAAAAGTTGCATCCTTTTCCTCTGTCCGTTTCTGTCTGTCACTCTGCTTGTCATCTCCCTCAATCCTTCCTCCCAGGTTGAATCCTTTTGGTCCTTGCACACTCACATTTCTCCGCCATCTTCCCTCCTGCCCACGACCGACTATCTTTTATTCCATGCCGGTGTGCGCCGCCCGGTCTGGGAAGATCCCCTCAACCGTGCTGGCGGAAAATGGATTATCCGTCTAAGAAAGGGTGTTGCGGATCGTGTATGGGAGGATCTCGTGTGTGGTGTCGTGGGTGATATGTTTGACGAATGCGGAAGGGGTCGCCTCAAGGTGGACGATGCCGGTAAGGGCAATGAGGACGATGACGGTGAGGAGTGGCCAGAGATCTGTGGGTGCACGATCAGCGTCCGACAGAGTGAGGATATCGTGTCTATCTGGAATCACGTCGAGGCGGATATGAAAGTACGTGAAAAGATCAGGTGGGTACAATACCGTCACCTGTCTCTGTGTCGGAAATTGGTGCTCCATAACTCATGGCGATCCATCGGATAGGGATACAATACGTTTGGTCCTCAATTTACCTGCCTCTACAATAATGGAGTACAAATCAAACAACGGTACTTTGTTTCTTACTTCTTCCCGATACCTTTGTCCGGTTAACTTGATGCACTTCATGCAGACTCGATGCAGGATAAGTCCTCGTTTCGTAACTCTGCCATTGAACGCACGCATCTTGTTCCTTGATTGGCTGCCAAACCGGGTCGGAGCACTCAAGTGTCACTTGGTGGTAGCCAGAGTTGTCTGCTTGGCAGCGATCGACTCTTTGTCTTTTGCCACGGACATGTCACCGAAAACAGATTGGAGTTTGTCCGAGATGTACATCTTTACATTAGGCGGGAGGAACACTCCCACCGCGGTGATGATCACAATCATTGACATTCTTCAAGGACATACGTATGGTTAGCAGTGGGCTGAGAGGGGACAATTTGACGGGAATACAAGTTACAACACGACATGACGTAGCCCATGAAGCTTGAAGTCACTTTTGCGAGGATTCATTCAAGCATGGATTCGCAGGTCATACAGAGTTTTTCCATAGTAGGCACCCGCACCAGCGCTGGTCAGAGCGAGAACGATGGGAACAGGCCCCTTAGTGATACGGGGGACTGAAGACATCAACAAAAGGGCGGAGGCACCTGTTCGACAGCACCGACAATTAATGAAAAGGACTTGGTAGTAGTAGAGAGCCTCACCGAGGGCCCCCTCGATTCCATTAGGTGCGCCCCTCTTGATTTGCTCTGCACTCCACATGTAGAGGACACCGACACTAGACACGACACGGTGAGTTGTCGATGGCGGGTTCACGCGAGAGCATGAACCTACCCAATTCCAGCTATGAGGGAGGGGAGAGAGCGTGTCCTAAGAAAGCCCGTGACTCCGCCAGTGATGCACAAGACCCCGACCGAGTACGCTGGGATGGCAGACTGCGGAACTGGCATGTCAGTTCTAGAATATGATCGAGTTCGGATAAGCTTGCCATGGTATAGTGGATATTCAAGTAGGCTTACAGATACAAATTTCTGGATGAGAAAGTCGTTTCAAGAATGCAACGCGGTCCAACTCGGGGCGTGTGATCGCTATATACTCTGCATTAGTCACCATCTTGTACTACAAACCCCGACGTATATCCGAGCTCATCCTGTATATCATGCCGCTTCCCCAGAAGAACAAAGAATATGGCACTAAAGAGTATTGGTGAGCCTACACAGAGCTCTCCTCCGTTGAATACCTTCCGATCATCCGATCGAGTAGGGATTCGAGATACTCCCAGTGTGTCTCTACTACACCGTGACGCATAACTCTAACGGATTGCCTGACTGAGAGCGATAGAGAAGATCCAGATACCTGTTTTGACTGGTTCAAATCCTATGCCGATCTTGCTGCCCATATACGCCTCTTGATACCTAACAAGAGGACTAGGATATTGATGCTCGGATGCGGAAACTCAAAGTTCTCGGAAGACGTGCGTAAATAAGCACTTGCCAGCTCGCGGGGTTGACGCGTCGTTTGTTAGATGTGGGAGGATGGCTATAGAAACATCGTCAACATTGATGTCCGTCACCCGGCCACCAATCATGGCCTGTCTCCATTCTCACCATTTCATAGTATTCGGCGGTCGTCGTCGAACAGATGCGAGCGCGCCATGCTGAGTTGCGACCAGATATGGAATGTGTGTACTGGCTATTGATTTGGAGTTTACCTTGATCCTTTATTGCAGGGCACGAGATGGATGTCCGCGCACTGTCGTTCGAAGATGCTTCTTTCGATGTCGCAATCGATAAAGGTAAGTGTAATTCTGCATGGTGTTTCTTCTAGTTTGGTGTAAACATACCCTGCAAGGAACCATGGATGCGATGATGACGTCGTCTACCGATGTTTGGGTCTGTGCATATCCAATGATGTTTTGGATACCAGACTCAGAGCGTGCCAGGATCCTCCTGAAGATATCATCAAGGACTGTACTGCAGAGGTATCCGAAGTGCTTAGGTGCATTTCGTCTTCCTGATGTCACGCGTGACCAAAATGTTTTCCTCATTCCTTGCCAGGATCCTCCGACCATCCGGCACCTTTCTCTATATCACGTTCGGTCAACCCCACTTCCGTCGAAGGTTTCTTACGTGTCCGCATTCTTCTGGCACCAAACTAGAAATAAAAGAGCTCGGAGAGTCCTTCCATTACTATATGTATATACTGCGCAAGGTGGCTTAGATCGGGTGCTGTGAAGGCCTGCAAACTCGTCTCTGTATTGGAATTGCTGTAGACTGTGACTGTTGTCAACTATGATCGTACATACTACTGCAGCTCCAAGTCTGCCAACCGATACCTCCCTTCAGAAGTATGAAAGCGAACAAGCCCGGCCGCAAATCTCTTAAAAGTCTTACAGGCCACCGGGGATCCATTCAATATTTCGACGACTCTCTCGAAGAGATCTGCAGTTGTCTCCGCCAGCGCATTTAATGCGTCTAATTTCGATGTCTTGTTGCGTGCTGCAACGATAGATATCTGATTGGTCGTCTCACCAGCCAGCTCTTCCTTGTAGAATGACAGTATATCGCTAAAATACGATATGAATAGAGTTCCAATCTGCAGCTCAAATGCGAGGTACGCACTTCGTGTTACTTGAAAAGAGCATTATTTCTGGCAAAGCCTGGATGTAGTCTTTCATGGGGATCTCGCGGGGAAATGCCATGAACGTAAAGGCTACGGGGGCAGCAGTCATCATCCGCTGATAGGTAGCATACTGTTGGGCAGCGCTAGATATCTACCCATTGTGGTCAAGAATAAATTTCGTGTGCATCTGAATGGTAATACCTGCATGCTGTTGGTCTCGTGCTCCAGTAGACAGGCGGATACAAAGTCCAAAGTCGACGTGACAATGAGATTGGATGGCACGGGCTGAAACAAGTCGGGCACTTGGTGCAGGAGGTCCGTGAGTGCCTCCAGGACACCATTGCCGTGTGCTTGCCCCCGAACGAACCGTTCGTTGAACCGATACATATTGGTTATCTCCAGGGGGAAGCGCGTCATTGCATCGTCGACGAAGAAAACGCATGCGGAATAGAGTGCAGCCCAGATCTGAGTAGGACGGTGAGGTAGATGTGCACACGTTGTTGCGGTGTAGGTGACGCCTACGCGCAGGTACGTCCGCACGGAGGGCGTACCGTCCATCAAGTATCCACGTTGTATGGCTTCGTCCACGCATTCTTGGTACAGGACATCATCGAACGGCGCGACTTCGTATGGAACATTGCAGCGCGCAAGAAACGCTGCGATGGTTCCCCGGACGTCCTCTATCTGGAAGAAAAAAGTGTCAACGAACTTACGAGAACCGAGTCAATCGACTTGAAAGCTTTGACTTTACCAGATTCATCGAATGGTGAATACTCCTGTGGGGTAATGGTAACTTGGCGATTTTGCTGAGCCCCGCAAGCCTTTATGCTAGCTGCTATCTCCACTCAAGTTTGGCCACTGGTAAGAGTAGAAGGATGTTACCCGCCATCCGGGCTCGGCTGAAACCTACTGAAACGTTTAATCAGAATGGCTGTTCGACACTACAGGTACAATTCCTGGCACCTGCCATCCTCTTCGCGTTTGAGGGTTGCGACCCCTTCTGTCACACGATGTCTCATACTATGCCCCTGTTGACAGTATTAATGTTAAGACACCCTCCGTTGTGAGCCACATACATAGTCGACCCTTGGCCAGAACGAAAGGGCTATACCTGATGCCTTTCAACCTTCTGGCTCTCACTTTCGTTTATTATCATGAGGAGTTCCAACATCGCGGCGTAATGGCATTGGAGGGAGCGCACAGTCAGAGACAAATCTGCTGCCTGATGCCAGTATGACTCCGGTGCCTCTAGGGCGACCACCACCACTTCACCGCCTCTTGATGAGGCGGTCACAGAATTGGTTATTCATTTCCAATGGAGACGTCAGTTCCATTGTTGACAGGGGTGATAGGTGTGTGAGTTGAATGATGGGGGATACACGGAAAAGCTACTGGGACGTAGCGACGCTTGTGGATCTGTATGGAGGAAGTGCCATTCGCCGAGTACATGCCCATGCCATAGCGTAGCGTGTGGGCATTCCGAGTGAAGCCCGTAATCGAAAAGACAAAAATCCGTATGGTACATTAAATGCAACGTGGAGATGGTTTCTACGTTTGTATCAAAAAAGAAGGCTGACTAGCAATGTGATTCGAGCTTTGACCTTGCCAGATACGTGTTGGATATCGAAGTCCGATGTACTGATGCAGACCACCTGCTCTCGAGATATACGGATATTTTGGCAAGCAGGATGGAGTTGCTAGCCATGTCATATCTGAATTCAAATGAGATTGGAACATTGACGGACGGGATTCATCGATCAACTTGCAAGTTAGTGAAAGGTGATGCTTCCCAAGAACCTTGCACTTCATCGTCATAACTGTAGTCGCCTGTTCAGTGAAGCTCCGGTTGATTCAGGCCCGTGATTGGTGTCTAAAAACGAATATTCTCATTAATGCTGAGGTAAATGACCACAAGGGTGGACCTTGACCTAAATCTCCCTTCGTCAAAACAAGAACTTGACATTTTTGTAGAATGCCAGCATTGGATTCTCCCTATTCCTGAGTCGTGTCTTGTCTAGGTCGCCATAAGTCTCCATGAACTCTGCGTGGGTAAAAACGCTACTCCTTCTTTCTCCTACAGGTAGTCCACTCGCAGACTTGACACCATCAAGCAGCGAGCGACGGGATGACGAAGAGAAGAAATGTGGATCAAGTGAAAGGGAGGATGTGTCGGAGGTGAAGGGTGACACACGCGCATGCCTCGGATCAAAGGGGTCATCGCCAGTACCAACCGGCTGTTCGAGGACGCATTCATACATGTCTCGTAGCTGCTCGAACGCAGTGGGGAACAAGATGTCGAAGTAACCCTGGCGAACGAAGATCGTATTACAGGGTACCATTGTCCCGCGCACGCTCGTCTGTACAACGGGTGCATTTGCACCTGGCACTGCGTCTGGCAGAGAGGAAAAGTCCGTGAGAAGTAGTCGGTGACGGGGAAAATGTGCGCGCAGCAGACGAAGAAGAGAGAGCTGGCGCGTAGGTATGTATTCCGGGGGCGATAGGTTTGGCGCAAGGGGAAGGGTCGAGTATACTCTTCTCAACGGGGAAGTACGGAGGTACCATGGCAAAGGGGGTTGGCGCTTTATGCGTCGACGAAGAGAGAGGAAGGATGCGATGAGGGGGTCAGTGATTTTTGTGTAATACGGTATGAATTCCCCATCCGCGTCGATGGCGACTAATCCCTGGAACGGTTCCAATGTACGGATGTCGTATCGTACGAGATCATGAGCAAAATTGTCCACAACTTCAGCAGCGAGGATATAACATGGTGCGTGTTCTGTCTTGGTCCAGGAAAAGACGCTTTGATGTTCGACGCTCACCGTACGCTGTCCATGGCCTGCGCGACGTAAGCGGGTCCGTTGAGCCTTCGCGAGCGGGGCACTGATCTCAATGATGGTGTAGACCGTGCGATCATAGACTTCGGGATAGTGTGCACGAAGATGGTCGAGAACGTTCAACGCCAGAGTACCATTTCCAGCTCCAAGCTCGTAAATCTTGAAGTCTTCGTAAGGGAAGTATTTCAGGAGGTATTCGGACACGAGACATTGAGCGATGGCTTGACCGTACCATGGCTAGAATTACTTTGAGAGTTGAAAGGACGAGGGAATGAGCCAACACACACCTTGAACAGCTCTGTAGGTGTATGCCAAATTTGCCTGCCAGGGCCATCTGTCTCTAACAAGCTGCCACATTCTACATAACGGCGAGCGACAGCCGCCTCAAACTGTGCAGTGTCTTTGAAGCTGCTGAAGTCGAATCCCTCGTTTTCTTCCCCAGGCGCTGTGAAGATGGTAGCTTGCTTGGAGAAGTAGCCATAGTGCGGATTGTATAGTGCGTCTTCGATAAAGTCGCGTACGAGCATACGGACGCGTGTCGGTGGAGCAGTAAAAGACTTGGCTAAGTCATTAGAAGTGACAAGTGGATAGGAAAGGTATTCCTGGGGGACATCTGCAGAAAACGCGACTTCAGGATTGAAGTTGAACTTTTCCTTGTCGGTTTTACGTGGTGGTCTGTCTGACCAAGGAACTGAAGAGGTCGCAAAATAAGCCTTGAGGTATTGTCGCCGTTGACAACAGCGCCGAGCTTGCCTCAGCGTTGTCGAGAACATGGACGAGCGTCGGACGCCGAGCGGAATGGGAAAACCAGACGCGTTGTTCCGACGTCACAATGTCAAGTTCCCTTTGATACATATCTAATCGGCTCCCGTCTGATCCTCGACCAGCGCTCACTTCATCCAACATTTTGTCAATCTGCTCAACCAAGATGGATGTCGTCGAGCGCAGTGTTCACTCTTGGATAGCCTCCGGAAAAGACGCCGAAGTCGAGAAACTCGTCCTAGGCATGTACCTGGCAGATCTCGTCCTCTACCACGTCATGATTGTCTTCTTCAGGGATCTCGTCAGGCAGCGTCACTTTCCTCGATATTGTCAAGGCTCTCGGCGAGTACTTGACGTCTGAAGAGGATCACCTGCGGACCAAAGGTGCGTCTTCCAGCAACCTTAACTGAGGCTCCTCTGACGTGTAATAGGCGTACAAATACTTTCTTTAGTGATCGAGCGGTGTCCTAGGGATAAGCTCAATAGACAAGCAGGTATGAACGTTCGGAAAGGCTCTCCTCGCATTCCTGAAAATAACATCTTCCAGTCCGAGTTCTGACTACATTCTATTGTTCTAAGCTGGAGGACACAGAAACAATCACACCAGCGCTCAGCGGACTCTCTCACCTCGTCACCTTCCCCTCTTTTTCGTCCCTTGAGGTCTCTGATGTTCTTTCTGCGTAAGTTTCACTCCTGCATCTCCCGTATGCGATTCACATCTGTCGTTTAGGGTCTTCCAGCATGTTAAGATGCAGTCATTGGTGCAATCTACCCGTTTTTATGTCTATAGCATCATAAACGCTCTTGTGAACACCTACCGGGACCATCTTAAAAGCATGGGGGAGCAATTTCTTTCAAGTTATGCGGCTCTGGCATCTGGAGAAAAAGATCCCCGCAACCTCCTCGTCGCGTTCAAAATCGCCCGCGTCATTCTGACGGACTTTGATATATCGAAGCATGTCGAGGTAGGTCTACGACTTGAGAGTGATCAGCGGAACATGAACGTCGCCTTACACGAACCAGAACTACTTTGACATCACCTTTTGCTACTATCCCATCACCTTCCGTCCTCCCCCAAACGATCCATATGGAATTAACATGGATGATCTCAAAGATTCGCTCAGGTATGTTTTGGCGTTCCCTGCTCTCTAGTCTCCGATTTACCTGTGAGCTGGGATATGTATCGGAATGCGCCGCTGGGACACCTCTGAACAGAGCATGTCTCAGTGCAACCGCTTTCGGGACCCTTGGCATTACTCTGTTCCTTGAAAAGCTTGCGATTGGGTCATCGATAACCAAGGTTCGCGTTTCCTACAATAATCATCGCCGCGTAACATAGTTGCATCATGTATAGCTGGACGTTTTACAAACGATGGCCGTTTGTTTTCCTGTTTATGGGATTAGCGTAGCAAGGGAGTTTGGGCGGAAAGTCTGGAGTGCGTTGAAACTCGAGGTATGTATTCCGTTGCTACACACTGCATTAACGGACCATGTTCCAAGATCTTCCAACCTACGGACTCTTTGACCGAAGAAATTGCTTTGGACACCTTACGCGCCTTTGTTCGTGTCCTCCGGCCAACCCCCTCCGATGGTACCGACGATACCAGTGACATGGTGGTTCAAAGGATTTGCGCCGACTCTCTTGAGGCCATTGGGAAACCCGAGAAAGCAGAAGCGAAAGCAGGAATCAAAGTCTTGTGCACGCTTGTCGATGTACCCTGTATGTCGACGCTAGCCTTCTCAGTGGTGGATCGATGATAGGAACTGATTTAAAGCTAATCAGCGAAACTCGGAAATGATGCGATTAAAGACGCAATTGACAAATTAACTGGACTATTCCATGATCCAGGGGAAGTGTCAAATCGAGCAGCAGTAATCATGCTCTTGACCGACCTCCTAAACGCTTTCGTAGCTTCGGTAACGTCGGAAGCCTCGACAACGACCGATCAACCGTCGAGGGATCTTCCTTCACTTATATCTTCACACAAGGATGCTGTACTTCAGGTGCTGATCGTCGGATTGAAGTTTTCTTCGACACGTTTACCTGCGGTTCACGGACTTTCAAGTCTTATACGTCTTCCCACTCTCCTGACAGACGCCGAGCTGGGATACATAGTGCTCGAGACTGGGGAATTCGTTGGGAAGGAGCCTGACGAGGTTGAAGATGTTACGTACGTAACTCCATCCGGAATACCTGCATCTTGCTTTCTTTTAGAGGATACTGATGTTGTCTCAGCACCGATGTCCTCTCACTGCTGTCTTCAATCGCCCTCACGGCCCCACACCATCTTGCGGATCAAACTCTCCCCTCGCTGTTTGCCATGCTCCCTGAACAAGCACCTTCTAGAGATGCTCAAACCGAGCGAACGGAGTATTGGCGTGCTCTTTGCGCCTTGAGCAAGCTCTGCGTACAACCAACTCTGTTTGAAACTCTAGTTATCCGACTTACAGCCAAGCTGGGGTTGCTTTGCTCTCTAGCTGTGTCTCCGGCGGTTTCACCCGGAGGAACGATGAGGGCCGAAGAAGCTGAGCGTATCGCTGCATACGCGCATGCACTTCTCCTGACCCTTGCAAATACGCTTTCAGCAAAAGTCACCAAAGCACGACCTGATCCAGACGTCCCTAAATATATCGATCAACTACTTCCTCACCTTTTCCGGCTTTTCCTCGAGGCTGCAGTAACGAGCGAAGGACGAATCTTGGAGGATCAAAGGCTACTGCGTGTTGGCGCACGGATTGTGAAGTTAGTGGTGGAAGCGCTGACCGTCGAGTATGTTATCCGTCCCCTTACATGCTCGTACGTTCACGACCCCGCATAGACAGCAACAAAGGTTCATTGATGGAGTGGGTGCAGCTTTCCTTCACGGTCAAGTTAAAGCGGTTACTGGAGGAGAATTTTCTTCGCTCACAGAGGAGTTCAGACCCACTCATGTTGGTATAGTTACACATTTGTTTTGGCCGAGATATTGATCATTGTACAGGCAGATGCTAGTACGCGTCAGCGAGAAACAATGGTTCTTTTTGCAGCAGCGCATGTTCCTATCCGCAAGGAGGTACGCATTCTTTTCCATAAACTTGTATAGAATGTGTTTCCGAGTCTCAGCTTCCTAGGTGTTGGTAATGAAGAATTCAGACGATAAAGGACAGATCGTCCTATCAGCATTTCTCAGAAATCTTGTTCGGTGGTGCGATTTATCCACTTGTAGTGCCCTACAAAGAGGGGCTGCATCCGAGCTATTTGCGACACTGGTGAATAAATACACGGATGGTGTGTGTCATTTAGACCTTTCTGCGACATGCTTAGATGTAACTTGTCATGGAGATGTTTCTGATTTCCTGGATGAAATGCTAACAAGTTACTGCGCGACCACTCTCAACAATCCCCGCGCTCCTCCCGAAGCACGGCGTAAGGCCATAGACAACTGGGTTTGGGTAAGATTATACTTGAACCGTCAACCCGTGTTAGTTTACTGAAATTGGAAATTGGATGTAGATAAGTAGAGGTTTGGTAGTCCGGTCCCATCCTTTGGCCTTATCGTTTATCGACACCTTGTTCACTCTTCTTGATGACGAAGCCGTATCCTGGGATGCGGCCCGCGCACTTGGAGAATTGGTTGCAGATGATGGAGTTCTGACTAAACGCAACGGTGCTGTACTCAAGGTAGGTGAAAACTGCGCTGAGAATGGTGCAAGGTGTTCTCACTTCAACAACCTAGATTCTCCATGTTCAGAAATATTTCAATGTCGTGTTACCAAAGGTGATAGACGGCGCGAATAAAGTCGATGGTGTGTCGTTAAATGATCCTGTTACATCACCATGACCTTGACGAGTGAACCTAGGAACGAAGCGAGAGACAGCCTATCTCATTGCTCTCGTGTCTCTCGTTAATGCAGTTCCGAAATCATTGTATGGAACACAGATGCCCACTGTGCGTCCATGCCCTATAAAAATTCACTTTAACCCATGTATGATCCCGTAGCTTGTGCCTCTACTACTCCGCGGACTCGAAGTTGCGAATCTTGAAATACGCTGGCAAATCATCGAAACATTCTTGAATAATATCAGCACTTTTTCAGACGAGAAATTATTGTCGACGTACGCTTCCACCCTCGTAGTTACCATGCTCAAAAATTGCACGGTCGCGGACATGCCAGAACATGTGAGTGACGGGTGTTTATCATAATATTCCATCGGACATACGACGTCGATGTACAGAAAGTTCGTGTGGCAGCATTGAAGTATCTGGCACTGCTGCCAGGTGCAGTACGCTATGACTTGCTTCACCCATACAAGCCCCGCGTTTTGAAGGACCTTGCAAATGCATTGGATGATCCCAAAAGAGCAGTGAGAAAAGAGGCAGTAGATGCTCGGTTCGTCCTCTCGTCTACCACATATTTGTACTGATTGCTAACGTCGATCCGACTTGATAGGACGAAATGGTGAGACATCCCTACGGACAAGGATGAATCGGCTAACTGTAAAATCGATAGGTACAAATACAGTGGTTGAGCCTTTGCTCCAATCCATGACACGATAAGTCTAGGATGGGATAGGGAAACAAAGGCAGGACAAACCGTAGATCTAGAAGCAGCTACTTTGTAATGGCAGGCCCAACGATTCGCTTGTACGATGGGATGGGAATTACCTTGCTTGCAAAGTTCTCTCTTGCTTTGGTGTCACTGTACGTCGAAGTGGTGGAGGAGAGAAGGGATCTTGTCGCGCTGGTTTGTGGGTGGTCCCTGCCGCTTCATGATTTCTAGCCTCGCGGTCAAAGTGCGGATGCGCTGCTCGACCGCAACAAATGTATTCGTGGAACTGGATATCCTGGGACGACGATTAATCCTCTCCTCCGTCGTGGCCCATCATGATCTCTAAAATGTAGATAGTAGGGAGGTTTTATTTGGTGGAACGCAGTACACAATCCATTCGTTCTAGACTATGCTACTAGAGACCTTCTCTTATGTAATGCCAGCCTTCAAGTTGATCCCTAGATTCCCTACGACAATTTGAAAGAGCCTCAGGGCGCCATAGGCTCAATTTACGAACCCCGTCTTCTCGAGCTGGTGCCTCTTGATCCTGAGTGATTTCGTACAACACAGGGGTTCTTTTCGACGAATTTGTTTGAATTTAAATCGCCGCTTGAAAATGGTGCCGGTGATCGGCAAGCCTGAGCCTCACTCCGAATATTGTTACAATACACCTTTGTCGCCAGTCATCATGTGGGTCAGTGTCTTCAAGCCCTTTTGACATCCGACTTGGGCTGATCACTTGATGGATAGACCGAACATCGCAATCCCGAAGGACGTACTTACTGGTTCAACACAGCAACCAGAGAGAGCGTTTGGGAAAAACCAGACGGTAAGCACCGATCATACAACTGGTCGACTACTATCTCAACTTTATCACAGATCTTAAAACTCCGTTCGAGGTTAGATTTTTGTATCCCTGATCATAATTTCTGCTTAGCTTTATATCACAGCGTGCTCTGACGAAAACAAAATGGAAGGAATACTTCTCCGGAGGAAGGAAATACTATTATAACGTGTGCCCCATTCGTTTGTTTCTTCGTTTCAGCTCAGCACTCAGCCACATGTCTGCCTAGACGGAATCCAAAGAATCCAAGTGGGACATACCAGATGAACTCCTACTTCTCCTCGAGAAGGTAGAGAAGGAAGCCCAGGGTAGCCAGCTCGTGCTGGCCAGTAGCGTGTAAGCCTGTTTTTCTGTTGTTCCGTGGTTACAGGATGATTTTTTTCCAGTCCTGCAGCATCGCCTACTGTCGCCCAAAACGCCATCGCCCCGTCCAGTGGTGCCCCCGCTACCCCAGCCTCAACAACCCTCGCAAATGGCACAGATGGCACGGTTGCTCTCCCCGGTTCGGTCCTCCCATTCTCCTCAGGCAGCGTCCTTCCCGCGCGCCCAAACCTCCCTGATGATCCGGTGATTCCACACAACGGCTTTACAACCTTTGAGGATGGCGAAAAGGCGTTTATGCATTTGTTGAGGAAAGCAGGCGTTGATGCAGATTGGAGTTGGGATCAAACTATGAGGGCTATCATCACTGATCCTTTGTATAAAGCGCTGAATACACTCGCCGAGAAAAAAACAGCTTGGCAAAAGGTTAGTGTTCATGTTCCTGCTTCTGAATCCCCTCTATTCTTGCATCTGTCATCGATGGAGTACTGACGAGTAGTATCACAGTTTACTGATGGACTTCGTGCGAAAGAGGAAGAAGAGAGGGAAACCCGATTGTCCAAGCTACGTCCCGCAATAAGGAATATGCTCAGAGGCAACCCCAATGTCTTTCATTATACGACATTTTCCACAGCCGACAAACTCTTCTCGCAACATCCAATATGGCAGCAAGCAAAGATCGAAGCAGAGAGAAAGCTCATATTTGAAGAATATGTCGCAGAACTCAAACAGCGTGAAGTGGTGCGTTTTCGTTTATGTCTCATACATTCAGTATTTTGCTCATCGCATCATGTTGATCGCTGAGGGTAGCAAGAAACCAGGGCAGCTCGAGCACGCAGTATTTCCAAGATTGTAATCCTTTTCAAAGAGCTAGGCGTCGATGTACTTACACGATGGCGCAAAGCCCACGAAATGGTCATCGAATCAGAAGAATGGAAGAGTGATGAAGAGTTACAAAAGCTCCCCACACTGGATATACTTTTGGCGTTCGAGGACTATAGCCGAGTCAAAGAACGCGAGTTTGAGGAGCAGATGCGGCGTGCCCAAGTGGAGAAGACTCGTTCGGAAAGGAAAGCGCGCGAAGCGTTCAGGGTGAATAATGCAGTTATCGTTTCACGTGGCGTAGATTCGTTCTAACCACTGGCAGGCTCTCCTTCACGAATTAATCGATGCAAGCAAGATCAAGGCGCGTTCGAAGTGGCGCCAAGTTTACCCTACATTCGCCTCAGATGAGCGTTATCTCAACCTTCTCGGAAAACCTGGTTCCAACCCATTAGAACTGTTTTGGGATGTTGTTGATCAACTCGACCAAAAGCTGGATGCAAAGATCGCTACTGCTGAGGAATGCATTCGTCGAGTAGAGGTGCCAAACGAGTCGCCGGAGGATGCGGCTAAGGTTGCGGTAGTCGCCGCGCAATCGACTCTGGAGGAGTTCGTGAAAAGGGTGCGAAGGGATCCCGAGTCAGGCAGGAAGTTCAATCAGGAGGATCTCCAAGAGGTGTTCCGTTGCGTAAGTATTTTTACCTCGAACTTGTTTTTGCCACTCAGCCATTTCCTAGTTGCACGACCAAGCCGTCAAGAAGCAGCAAGACGAGAAACGCCGTTATGAACGCAGGCAAAGACACCTCCAAGATGATCTCCGCTACGCACTCAAGAAACTCCCCGATCCCATCGATATCAGTATGCCATACGAAGCTGTATGTTTAGTTTCTCGTGTATATATGTCCCCTTTTGACCCATGCAACTCTATGAATCTTTCCAGATCGTATCCTTCATCGAGCATCTTCCAGAGTACAAGGCCATTGAGGACGAAGAAAGCCGTCGTGCTGCCTTTTCCAAATTTGCGAAGAGGCAAAAAGAGCGCCTCCGGGAAGCCGCGTCCGAAGACGGTGCGTCTACCACAAGCAGGAAGCGCAAAGAACCGCCCCGTGATGGTGATAGGGATCGCGAACGTGATCGTGAACGTGAACGCGAGCGTGAGCGAGACAGGGACCGAGAGCGCGATCGGGACTCGTATCGCGACAAAGGGCGTGACTACGAACGTGACAGGGACCGTGAACGCGATAGGGATCGTGGTGATCGTGATCGTGATCGCGACAGGGACAGAGACATGCGCAGCTCTCGGCACCACCGTGGAGACGAACATGACACGTACTCCCGCGACCATGGACATTTGGAACGGGACAAAGATCGAGACCGAGACTATCGGTCTTCCAAGCACCCTCGCGACGAGCGAGATGGGAGGGATGAGAGACGGCGACCTCGCCGAAGTTCAAGAGATCATGGGTATGGGCGTGGGTATGATGAGGCGCCGCCTTATGGAAACGAAGATGAAGAGGGAGATAAGGGTCGGGAAAAACGCGAACGAAGCAAAGATGCGGGACGCGATTTATCGAAACATGAAGACAAAGGGTATGGTGAGAGGGCCGAGAAGGTACGTCAATTGGCGCTTTGGGAAACTAGTCACTAAGCTTTTGTAAAGCGGGCAAGATACGACCCCGAAGTTGATGAATCGAAGGAGCACAAAGGGGACAGATCCCGTAGGGCTGAGACCCCGGAGGAGGGGGAGATATAATGGAATGTTGGACGTACGCATCGTTGACCCACCCACTCTTGGGCTCATGATCCCTACAGTTGACTTGTCAGACTTTTGGCTCCAGTCGGTTTGCTGCTTCCTGTGTCCATCACATAATCGGAGTCATCTTTTTATGATCACCACCAAGGGTGATTAAGCCAAAGGTCTGATGGGCTGGCTACTTGTGTGGGACGGTGGTTATGCCCACTCTGTATGAATTTGAAAAGGTCCTATTTCCGCTTTCTCCAAAGGTGAGGCAAACTTATACGGTTTCACATCCCCTATGATTGTTTTTTCTATGGTTTAAACTCTTTTACAATACGATCGAAACCAAATATTGGATGCAAGCACAAGGAAGGGGGAACTGCTAACCTACGCATGCGTTGGTACCGTGAGTAGTGACCAAGCAATGAATCAATCGAGTCGCAACATGGTGAGTGAGGCTGACTTGTCGGAGTCTGACCGTGATTGCGCAGCTTTTAATTCTTGACCATAAGTTCGCACTACTCCAGTTTATAACACTCTGAATATGCATCTGGTTCACGTTTACCTTTTGCCATCTCGTTCGGGACAGTGTGTAGTTGAGTATCATCTTGTGCCTGTTCCTTCCGAATTCCAATCTCAACTAGCATTGCCAAACACTGGAACAAAGTACACATTCACAAAGGAAATATCCTAATCACATAATACAACGACAAAATCGAAACACTTCAACAACAAACAACTATAGCTGGACAGTGTGTGTACAACAGGGATCAAATGCACGAGTATTATGATGGTTTACTCGGCGGCGCTGATCGCGAACTGGTCACTGATTCCGAGGACTGTGATGATATGCCCGCTAAAAAAGGATGGAAGAAATATCCCCATCAGATTGTCAGCCCATTCCAATTCCAGTCGGGTCTGTGACTCGAAGATGCAAAACGTACACCCGATGGACTGCCTGTAGCAAGTACCCATTGCTGTACGCGTATGCATGAAAGAGCAAACACGGGTCAATACGTCATCATCGCTCTCAGAAAATCGAACGGACGTACATAGGTGGAACTTTAGGGACGTAGACGAAGGTGGTGTTCAGCGAGGTTTCCACATATTCCGCGAGCGTGTCGGAGATGCCTGGAAATTCCACATTGCTGAGATAGAGCTTGAAGACGGGGGGGTCTAAGTCGCTCGGGGTCCAGGTGAACGTGGCATCGCTGCCGCTCACCACGTTCGTGGGAGTGTTGAAGGTCAGCGCGCAGACAAGGGGGAGCGAGAGGGCGAGCAGGCTAGTCAAAGGCAAGAAGAGGAGGATGATCTGGTTAATGCGAGACCCAATGTGGGCGAGGAAGTCGTGCCATACCTGAGCTTGGCAAACATGTCGGATCGTCGAGAGAGATGGGGGTATACAAGGTGGAGACGACGAATCTTCTTAAATGCAAAGGAAAAGTGGCTGAGACTTACGAACATTGGGCGTATCTCGCTTCCACTTCGCGCTTGTTTCGCTTCCACCAGCCATCTATCTGCAAGTGGGGAAAGTAGCGTTATCGCTGAGGGAGGAGTGATCACATTCAAATCAAGGACGGTTAGCCGAGCATTCGAGCTGCCTTTGGTGCGCGAAAAAGGAATGGTGTGTGATTGGCGGACAGTGTGGCTGCGACATACCAACCTTACGCGAATCTCGCTTCCCCGCCGCGCCTCTTTGCTTGCACCAGCACTTTAATATATCCGCAAGAGGGTGTGCAATGTTATCAGGCCAGCTGGGGTTGCATTCTCGAAATACTTTACAGAGAGATTGGTGCATATACCATGCTGGAATCACTATGGCATAAGTCAGACATGAAATGAACACCTTGAGTTGATGCCAAAGGGATTTACCTGGACATGGGTAAAAAATGCATGCATCCGGGACAGTATGGTCACATCTGTGGACTTTGTGCGTGTAAGCATGGCCAAACAGGGAACAAAGTAAATGTTGGGGTCCTTCCAAGTGAAATGTCCTGATTGAATAGCACATCGACGAAGCTGGCATGGAAGACGAAGAGATCATCTGGTACAAGTAAACTGAAGAGAATGAAAGGGTAGAGTTGGAGGCGGATCAAGCTCGGCAAGTGCTCTTGCCACTGGTGCAGTCATTATGGCAGGTGCTGAGTTGTCCACGCAATCAAGCTCGCAACCCACGTCGTCTGTACCTTCGTCGCTCCTAGCTCTTATCGGGTCCTTGAATCCTGGCAGAAGCTGTTTGACACACAAGACAACCGAGCATTCATCACTACGACGGGCGTAGATGTCGATAGCTTCGACTTCATCCATCGTTCAGGACTCGGATTCACTCGGGACTAATTTTCCACTCTAATCCCTCGTCAAGATACAAACAAGACAGTCACAGCTCGTCCAGCACATCGTTCATTGAATACGGCGGGTAGGCTACCCTTGCGATCATTGTACCGCCCAGTTTTTCGACCCTCAGAGGTATCTTGTCGATCAACGACGTTACAGTGAACGCTTGCCCGTTTAGGAACAGAGTTTATTTGAGGGGCAGGCTCTTTGAGAACCGGCACACCAGCAACCCCCCACCTTCAGACAGAAAATTTCTATGGCTTGGATTAAAAACCTACGGTAAGTCACCCATTCCTGTGTGCATAAGTCGGCGTAAAATCAAAGAGGTATATCGAGGCACTACATTGATCAATCGGAAGCTTGTGGAGTGAACTTTTAGTCAAATTCCGTATTTTATGTTGTGAACTCCGGCATTCTCGCGTACGAGGGATGAATGGGTCCCCCCATATCCGTCTCCATCTTGAGCACAACCAGTTGGTCCTTGAGGCTGCGGAAGGCGAGGATACGTGTTTCGACCGATGGTGTAGGCTGAGATGGGCTGGGACCCGAATCAAATAACTGGAATGGGAGTGTGGAAATCAGACATGGGGTCCAGGTGGGGTGTACTGCGAGACACTACGCGGCCATCATTGCGAATGAAAGTCGGCCACGAGTTAGGCCACGCTTCGGACTAGCGGACATGAAAATCTGAACAGCCACGTATACCACGCCTTGATAAAGTGAAGGCCGCCTCTGGAAGAAATCCCCATGGCGAATAGGAGCGATGAAATGTTCACAAATACCTTCCATCCCAGTATAAATCCGAGAGATGGTAGAGCAAGTAGAGATGTCTGGCACGTTGGACTGGCGGGGAGATTACCTCGAGTAAAGTTACGATCTGTCCTAATGAACACGGTCTAACCCCAACCGGACAAGCGATGTTCACCGCAGATCGCACATTGCTAGTCAGAAATGTTATAGGCAGCACCTACAAGGGATAATGGGCTGCAAGACTTTAATCCGTGGCGTTTGAGTCATCCTTCGAACCTCTTACTGAATCGAAGGACCTCCGTTCAATATTCGTCCTTTGGGGACAGTGACCAACCCTTTTCGTGCCCACCACATTTGGTGAATCTTGCACCGTTTCAGTTGGGTAGCCAGCTCGTGGTATAAAAGGCTGACAGGAATGGGACGAACCTCAGTTCCACCAGAACGTAGTCAGCTCGACAATGCCCGACAACTTGAAAGAAGGAACCTGCACCATTATACCCCTCATGGAAGGAACTGGAGGGCTTGGCGTCAACTTGACACTGCCTGCTTCACAACCCGTGGTCACGAACGGCCCCGTCACTGAGGTATGCCATTCCTTGCGATATCACTGTTCGATGTTGGGAGTGTTGAACTAGATTAATCGTCGTTTATTCCAGTGGAAGGTGAAGAAAGTGGATGGGAAAAACGATGTATACCTCCTCAGCGTCGGCGGCTACGGCTTCACATTCTATGAAGGTAACATCGTAACGGCATCCATTCTCGAAGAGCAGTCCCAGGAGTGGTATATCACCTACCAAAGCGCCCAAGACGCGTATCTGTGAGTACGCATTCCACGGAGCGACAGTAATCTTGAGAAGTCACCATTAGCATCCAGGACCGATACGGTAGCGGTTTAGGGTGGACCATCCCGATAGGCGAGACGAGCGAATCTGTGAGCTTCCTATGCGTCAGGGAATATGGGTGCATGTTTTAAATTTTTTCGCAGATCAGGATGGCCCCCATCATAGCTCCACCTGTGTACCCTCCACGATTTGCGCCCATGTACCTGTTCAGGTTCGAATTCTCGGATTAACTTGGCGTTATTTGAAGAGTCGTTTCTGTGGTTGGGTCGGAGAATGACGGTGAATCCACTGTAGTGAGCAATATGTACCGCATGAATTGGTTGAATTCACGCAATGCGTGGACCGACAATGTCGGCGTATTTGTACACCCGCGAGAAGGGTAGTGAGCATGTCGCGTCGAGTAAAGCTTGAAGAATAAATGATTAAGAAACAAACAATGAAGCTCTGCATTGACGCGCTATCAGTCGCATGTTTTACATCGGGAACCATCGGTGGACACTGGAGGTGCGTAGGACTGCACAGTAGATTTTGCATGGAAAACGTTGGTGATTAAAGTTGTGCTATGAGATGATACTAGTCAAACAGAGGGGCTGATGGTATTTTTTTTACCCGCTATGATAACAATGGGATGTTTGTGAACTGGATGGGCCCAATGCGTAGACGGGTGTATGGATGCTTATTCTTGATAGTCTTTTGGTATCCCTTTCTCCGTTTCTTCTTGAAGACCACTTCCATTTTCCCTTTGGTGTGCTCTACTACGGTAGCCTCCACTTTGATGTGGTTGCGCGGAATGAGTGGGTCACCTCGAAGGGTGTATTCACGTGACCCGATTTCATGGATGTCACGGAGATGGAGTATGTCACCAACACGGACGTCTTTGAGGTGAGGAACGGTGAGGGTGTCGCGTGGAGTTAGAATGTATTTTCTCCCGACGACCGAAGCGATGACATATTGGGACGGCTGGGAACGGATGAGGTTCAACGCGGCGGTAGTAGAGCCCGGTGCGGAGTGGAAGGAGGAAGACGTGACTTGACACAGCACGGTCAGTAGAGATGGAGAGAATGATTGAATGGATGCGCACACCTTTGCGGAACGTCTGAGAGAGCCAACTGCGAATCTGCCAGGTCGCCATGACCAACTAAGCGTAATACTAACAACTTTTATTCCGCATCACGCCGCCGCGCGCCCACTCAAGAAATTGAATCGGCGATTGAAATGCGTAGTTTTTGGTGTTGACCCGAGAATTCCCTAACTCTCATCTTCACCTTTGCATCTCCCGGACAATGCACAGAATCGCTCTACGAAACTCGGCCCGCAAGGTCGCCTTGGCTGCTGCACCCAGAGTTCGTTTGCTAATTTTTCCTCTTTTTCCTCCACGTCCAAACTTGTTTTTTTCATCCCAACAGAACGGCGCACTCTCGTCGCGCACATATGCTACCGCCAAGCCTGGTGTGTACTTTCTTCCCTCCTTATTACAGAGTGCTTACTTGCCGACTTTCTGCTTCTGTCGCTCCTCATGGCTTTCATTCAACTTGTCACTCCGCAGCCGCATCCGAGGTTTCTTCAATATTGGAGTCCCGTATCTCGGGCACGTCCGTCGGTGGAAACGTCGAGGAGACTGGTCGCGTTTTGAGTGCGTTGGGTTTCGTGCTCTTGGTGTTTACCATCCTCTGAACCATTATTTTAGGTGTCGGTGACGGTATCGGACGCGTTTGGGGTCTCAAGAACGTGCAAGGTACAGTGTTTCTCATTTGATCTAGACCTAAAATAATCGTTGTATGTAGCCGAGGAGATGGTGGAATTCTCTTCCGGTGTTCGTGGCATGTGTTTGAACTTGGAGGCAGACAACGTTGGTGTTTCCATCTTCGGTAACGATCGTCTCATCAAGGAAGGCGACACCGTCAAACGCACTGGCCAAATCGTCGATGTTCCCGTCGGCCCCGGTCTTCTTGGTCGTGTCGTAGATGCTCTCGGTAACCCAATCGACGGCAAGGGTCCTATCGAGGCTGCCGAACGTCGCCGTGCTTCCTTGAAGGCTCCCGGTATCCTTCCTCGTCGTTCCGTCAACCAGCCGATGATGACCGGTCTCAAGCCAATTGACGCCATGGTTCCTATTGGTCGTGGTCAACGTGAGCTCATCATTGGTGACCGTCAAACTGGCAAAACCGCCGTTGCCATCGACACAATCCTTAACCAGAAGCGATGGAATGAGGGCAAGGATGAGGTCAAGAAGCTCTACTGTGTCTACGTTGCTGTTGGCCAGAAGCGCTCCACTGTTGCCCAACTCGTCAAGACCCTCGAGGAGAACGATGCCATGAAGTACACCATCATCGTTGCTGCCACCGCATCGGAAGCTGCTCCCCTGCAGTACCTCGCTCCCTTCTCTGGCTGTGCCATGGGTGAATGGTTCCGCGACAACGGCAAACACGGTAGGAAAATGAGGTCTGTGTGGTGCAAAATTGCTGACATCATAGCATAGCTCTCATTATCTATGATGACTTGTCCAAGCAGGCAGTCGCCTACCGTCAGATGTCCCTCCTGCTCCGCCGTCCTCCCGGTCGTGAGGCTTATCCCGGTGATGTCTTCTACCTCCACTCCCGTCTCCTCGAGCGTGCTGCAAAGATGAGCGACAAGTTTGGTGGTGGATCCCTGACTGCCCTCCCTATCATTGAGACGCAAGGTGGTGATGTCTCTGCGTATATTCCTACTAACGTCAGTGCCTTCAATTATTCCTTTTGACATGATCTCATCTCTCGTTTCAGGTTATCTCTATCACCGATGGTCAAATCTTCTTGGAAGCAGAACTCTTCTTCCGCGGTGTTCGTCCTGCCATCAACGTCGGTCTTTCCGTGTCTCGTGTCGGCTCGGCTGCTCAGACGTGAGTAGTTGTGTCCTGTGTCCCCGCAGTTTTTCTCACTTGCTCGTCCCTCGATAGTAAGATTATGAAGAAGTTCGCCGGTTCTCTCAAGCTCTACCTTGCCCAGTACCGTGAAGTAGCAGCCTTTGCCCAGTTTGGTTCTGATCTCGATGCTTCCACCCGCTTCTTGCTGAGCCGTGGTTCCCGGTTGACCGAGCTTCTTAGTACGTATTATTTTTTGCGGTGGACTTGATTATACTCACGATTGATTTGAAGAGCAAGGCCAATACCAACCTCTTCCGATGGAGGTTCAAGTACCCATCATCTATGCTGGTGTCAACGGTCTGGTGCGTCGCTTATGTCTCCTGTGGAGCTCAGTGTTTCATCTGTCTTTTAGCTTGACTCTATTCCCGTCGACAAGATCACCCAGTGGGAAGCCGAATTCAGATCACATTTGACCAGCTCGCAATCCCCTCTCCTGGAGGAGATCTCGGCCGGGAATGTCACACCTGAACTGGAGGCTAAAATCAAGAAGGTTGTTGAAGACCACGTTTCTTCCTTTACCTCGTAGACAGATTTCCCAATGGTACACCCGCTCTGGTGTGGGGACACGTTGACATAAAAATACCTGCTTATCCTGGAGTTGGCGAATGCTACCATTATTTCGCAGCGCGACACACCCTTATAGGTGAAGAACGAGCATGCGGGGGCAATGTTGTCCTCCAGGTGCAGAAGTACCTAACCATCACTGCCATCGGAGCTCTCAAATGCATTCGTCCGCCTAGTGGAAACGTCTTATTCCTGACGAATAAGCTTAAAGCTATGCATCAACTTGAAGCACTGTCAGTCCACTTCAGACGCGTGTTCTTCGTTGGCTGTATGCGCCTCTGAGACCCACTTTCCGAAACCTTAGCCTCTGATTTGTGGCCAAGGCACACGTCCATTCAGGTGCTAAGCGCTAAACGTTGGCTGCGCATTTGTGCGTAACCGCTCAGTGAGCAAGGGAGACATGCTCCTTGGCGTATGGTCATCACGATCAGCGCAATCAAAGGCGAACATGCTCGCTTGGCTGAAGACGGTGAATGAACCCGGTCGTCGCCAACGTGGATAGTCCTTTATGGGATTGCTAATTCCATCGTTTTTTTACGCAATGGTCTGCAGGTGCATCCAAAAATCGCCGCCCCGGATGTCAACAGCTGGGAGGACAGCTTCGCCGAATCAGTCATGGCAATGCCGGTTTTCACCCATGCTGATCTCAGTAGTCTGATCATTCTAGTACGTGGTGACGTTGCGGTTGTAATTATCGATCGGGAAACTGCCGGGCTACAAGAATTAGAACTGGAAGACACGACTGAAATAGCTTGGTAACGTCCGCTGATTATGTCTCCTTGTGTCAATGTAAGCTTGAGGTGACAAGGCGGGACGTGGTGTTCCATGGACCATGCTTGGGAGATTGATAACGATATTGTAAGGAAAGAGACATATGGCAAAGCTCAGTCTGTAACGTCCAATGTTGCGTCTAACTGTTCGTCTTCTTCATCCTCATAGAACTGGTTATCTTCCTCGTCCATCGACTCTTTCAGCTACGCAAGTACAGTCAGCGAGTCCATATAAATATTGACAACAAACTCACCATCTCAAGGAGCTCGTGACACTCGTTCAGGTGTGCCATAACGATGCCCTGACCTTCTGGGACACTACCATCATGACCAACGAATTTGCCGTCCTTGCGCAAGGAGTCGATTTGGTGTAGCGCTAGTTGATACTTCGGAGCTTGTTAGGACATCTCGTATGCTATGCGTCAAAGGCGTACTGGGTAGAGGTCGCGAGGACTAAACGGTCCGCCATGTTTGCATACTTCATTGAGGCATTTCTTGACTGTCGAGAGCTTGTTCGCCTAGGGACGGGAGGTATGAGCTGGAAGTAGCGTGCGAGAGATAGGTGGGGTAGACATACTATGGGCATCAACTCCTCTGATACAGGCTCACTCGACGAGAGCAACCGATAGATGAGACCATAACATCGCCTCAAAAGATAGAGCAAGACCTAGACTCCCCAATTTACCACCCAGCAGTGAGGAAAGGGTAGAGGACCACTCACATATTGCCCTGGCGGACGGTTTCCGTCAGCATCCACAAACTTGCCGTCAATCCTCATCTTGTCGATCTCTTGGAGACTCAGAGAGTAATTGTATAGATCTGTTTCCCGGAGGCTCCATCGGTGCGTGAGAACGAGGTTCTCGAGTTCGGAACGAAGCTGGCTGAGGCGGTCGTGTATCGGCTTGAGCGAACTAGCTACGTTCTTGGACTCGTCTTGAGCCTTGATTTGCTGTAAGATGTCGAAGCAGTCTTCAAGGAGCGATGAGCATACTGTCTGCGATGCAGGCACTATGCCCCCTGGTCCGAGGAATTTGCCATCAACGCGTTTACTATATAAATGAGTTTGTCAAATCAATCAGTGTCTTGGCAGATGTATATGAAGCGAACAGAAAGAACGGGATACTCAACGAGTCGATCTTCCGAAGCTCTTCAGCCAGAGGCTTGAGTTCGGCCTTGTGTGATCCCTCCTTGGCAGCCAGGGCTACTAGTTGTCGTCGCACGGTAATCAGACGGTCGTGGATGGGAATAAGCTCGACGGAGATTTCAGACAATGAGTCTTGTAGAGACTGCACGATAGCATCTATGGAAATCGCAAGGCGAATTGTCACCTCGGCCTAAATGGTGCGATCAACGGTGGATAGAAAAGGATGTTACGCACCACATTCGTTTAATTGCCGTTCGAGCAATTTCGTCATGGCTTCTGGATGCTTCCCGCTTTCAGCGTCGTGTTGGACGATGGAGCGTAACTCTCCTAATCGTACGTGAAATGGGCCAAGATCGGACTCATTATAGAGACCTGATTCCTCCATATGTGTGATAATTTGCTGAAGGAAAGAGGGGATGGCGTCAGTACGCGTCTACATGATGGATACTGGGGTAATGACAAGAGCGTCATATCTGCTTGATAAGGTCAGGACTAGCAGCAACTGCGGGAACTCGAAACATATGGAGTGTACATCCCCGGACAAGTGTAGTTGGTGGCAGTTACCAACGATGGAACAGAAAAGGGGTTCGGGATGTGAGCTTTTGGGAGGTAATGTGCACTAACCCGCATGGAGGCTAATTGGGAATACACGGCAGGACATTCCTTTGTGCGGCCGAGGGTGAGATAGCAGAGAGACAGGAGACTGAAGACATCTGCAAGGGTGGTGTCTACGCGATTGTTATAGGTGGTGTTATCGTCACGAATATCGTTCAGTTTCGTGACTGATCTGGAGTGTTGGCGGGAGTGTATGAGGGAGGAGTATGGTGGGACGGACCTTGCTTGACGACAGCTTGGTATAGGGCATTTACCTCTGATGGCTTGATGAAATCGGCGCGGTCTCTCTTGAGGGCAGTGAGCCGGTTCCGGATGCTGCGCAGGGCAAGGGTAGATTATCCCACACGAAGCAAAAAGGCAGAGGACACTTACTTTATCACGGCCTCGAGGATGGGTAATTCTGGGGTATAAATTGGATCAGCAGCGACGCCAACGAGCTTTCTTTCTCCTCACCCTCTTGTGCGACCGGAGCAGTCATCTTACAAGGATCGTCTCAGTGAATCACCCGATATGATCACAAAAGGCAAAGGTCGGCTTTATTCCCACGGGTACTGAGCACGTCTATTTAATCGCGTCCAGTCCCAACATCGACTGCAACCGCTCGCTCTCCCCCGACATCATCATTAGCAAAACCCTCTCCAGCTAAGCCTACAAATACAATGGAAAAGATCAAAGAGGTAACTTGTCGCTCGTCCTCTCTGCTCTTGCTCATTGCTCCGTTCAGAAAATGAACGCAATCCGCGCCGAGGCAGATGCTGCCGTCACTCGTGCAGAAGCAGCAGAAGCCAAGAACAAGCAGTTCGAGCAACTCCTCCTCGAGAAAGAGCAGATCATTACTTCCCTCAACGTGCAAATTGCACGTGTTGACGGCGAACTCCAGGCCACTGAGGAGAAGCTCGCTCAGGCCAAGTCTGCGCAAGAAGACGGCGAGCACTCAAAGACCACAAACGACAGTCTCGCGCGAAAGATTGTGCTACTGGAGGAGGAACTTGACGCAGCCGAGAAGAACGTCAAGGAGACGACCGAGAAGTGCGTCGTTTCCGATATCTGTTATCGCGAGATCTGTCGCTGATCGCGTTTCTAGACTGCGACAAGTCGATGTCAAGGCTGAGCACTTTGAGCGTCAGGTGCAACGCGCAGAACAAGAGCGTGACCAGTGGGAGCAAAAGTACGAGGTATGGCTCGCGTGATGCTGGTCCAATGGCGTTGCATCTCATGTTCTTCTTTCTAGGAAATTCTTGCCAAGTACAAGAGTTCGCAAGCTGAACTGGATGAGCTCATGAAGAGTATGGAAGGCCTCTGAACATTAGTCATTTCTCATCCTCGTCTTGCATCTACTTATCTCACCCCTGAGAACCTACAGTTTGGTCATCTGCAGCGATTTCATAGCTTGTACACCTACCTCTCCATCCGTTTACACACTCCTTAATCTACTGTCATCGAATTAACCAATAAAAGTCTTATCCATTGGAAATCCGGTCAAACTTCAAATTCATTATAGTTCGCATCCACACTCCCGGGCCGTCGCATCACTCGCGGCACATATCTGCCAATGTTTGCAGCTTCTTTATAATGAGTACATACAAGAATACAGTTAACAACGGGTGCTTCAGAGTTCGAGCACCATGGGGTTGGCGCGTGTTAAGTATTACTGCTCATGGAAATTCAGGGAAATAGAATTGACACAGTGACGCTCATCGGCTGCCACCGCTCATTAACAATGGATCAAAACAAAGATAACGCAACGTACTGGGCGTAGGGTACCCTTCGCCTTTGAAAACGTGCCCCAAATGCCCACCACAGGCAGTACATGTAATCTCGGTTCTGACCATGCCGTGTGTTTGATCCTCATGCCGGTTCACAGCACCAGGAATGGCTGCGGTCTACAATAAGCGACCAACCATGACGGATGGACAGCAAGCATTACCATCAAAGAAGGCAGGCCATCCACAACCACTCTTGAACTTGGTGTTGCTCTTGTAGAGTGGTGTCTCACAGCCAGCGCAGGCGTAGACGCCTTCCCCACTATGGTACTCGTATTTACCAGTCCTTGGAGGTTCTGTCCCTTTCTGACGTAGAATCTTGAACTGTCCCGATGATCCCAAATTCACGTCAATACCCCAACACCACCGCACTTGTACATACCTGCTCAGGAGTGAGTATCGCACGCCATTCAGACTCGGATTTGGTCTTTGGCTCGACCATTCTCGTGGCGGAGTGGTAAAACGGATGCAGACGAATGGTGGGACGGTAGCCTCTGGAACAGTTAGGTAGTGATAGTATGCGCAGGGAAAAGGGGAGCATCATCATGCATCATGCATGGATAAATGTTACAAAGCTTGTCTGCTCTGCCAAATAAGGAAGGTAGTGTTCAAACGTTCGACTATCTTCTCTCCGGTCTAAACTCACCAGTCACAACCTCAGTCCCCGTGAGCTCCGCACTAATATCCACACTAGTTACCATCAAAATACTTGCGAGCGACCTGCGTTACCGAGCACCGGCTGCTACGGTGGAACTATTTAGCATTGAGTTGCGCACCTGCTTGAGCATGAGACCAACGACCGCTAAATAACGTCTTGAGATAAATAGAAATTTATAACTTGCTGGGAACACGCACTAACCACGCAACTCAGCGCCGACATCTTTACACTGTCCGTGCACCAGCTCGCAGCGACGACCTACATCGGCGACACGGGCTTTGCGCCCACCGACCCGCTGGTTTTTCAGGGTCTTTAATCTCCTTCACGGAGTCATGGACTAGGACGTTGATCTTGGTCGGCACTTCCGACCAGCTGCTCGACGCATCCAGAGAGTTGGAAAGGCGTCTAGCGAGCGTGAAGTGGCCAGTCGAACTCATCGAGTATGATGAGCGACCACATGGATGGTGGTTGGTGGTGTCTGTCTAAGACTGTCTTTCCGGAGGAAATTGAAGATGCAGCGCAGAGAGTCGCACGATTCGTTCTCGGCTAGGCGGCGAGGGCGTGCAAGAAATGAGAATACGAGCGTGGGCCAAGCAACAGATCACCTACTGACTTGAAATGTATTCTTGCCTTTGTAAATACCTAGGTAGAACTTGTCACAATCAAGATGTAATACAAGTTGACGCATACCAGAGCAATCTACCATCACATTCTTCGACACGTGAGATAATAGATTGCAAACACAGATGTTTTAGAATGGCCTCCCTCATTGCAATGTTATAAACAGCCAAAGCCATTCTCTCGCGATGGCGAGCACGCAAGCGGAAAGGAAATTGTGATTCAACTTCCATTAAACAAGGTCATGTTTGTCTCGCGGTAGGTCAACGAACGTCAGGTTGGCGAGTGCAACCTGCCACACGCCATGACCAGTGGCGAGGCGGGGAAAGTTCGGTCCGCGAAGCGGGTGTACCCCCACCTCAAACATTGCTCCAGTTACGCGAAGCACAATGATACTCCGACGACGGTTTGACCTCATCTGACATGAAACCCAAGTCCAAACGTTCATCCCCGTCCACACATCTTCGAATGTTCAATTTGGATTGCTGCTGTCTGAGCTCCCGCGCGGCCGCCTTGGCCCCGAATCATCCGTGCGTTCAGGGGTCCAGCATACGGATTCTTGACAAGATCCCTATCGTGCACGGAAGCTGAGCTAATCTTGCTTTGGCTTCCTGGCACCCGAGGTTCCCCGCAATCAATCCGGAGATGGCTGAAACGTCGTCATTACTCATTGTCAGCTGCTCAGTGGTCATTCGGGCCCCGGGAACATCTAGGCTACGGTCCCATAATATTGGTCCGTTCGTCACCGGCTCATTCCCTGATCACTATAAATAAGACGCACTTTACTCGCACCACACGCACCGCCAACATCAACACGATCGCCATCATGCCACTGACCGTGGAACAACGGAACGCGTTGCCAGTACTCCGCGCCAGGTTCGCCAGCTTCCCGGTGCCATACGGCTCCGCCGCGTCCCTGGAAGAGCGGGCCCGACACCCCGATCCGGAGATCCTCCCGGAGGATGTCACGGTCCGCGTAGAAATCGCCCCTCCCTCTTCGCACCCACACCCCCTCATCCTTGAAAGCGGGGCGCCGCTCAAGACGCCAGAGCGCGTCCCCGTCTATTTCTACGCCCTCCGCGACGACGGAGCCGAGCCGGAGGTCGCGGACACCAACGTTATCTTCTTCATCCATGGTGGGGCCAACGTCATGGGCCACCCCACCCAAGAACCGTTTGTCCAGTTTTACGTCCAGCTGCTCCGGGCCGTTGCCTCGCAATCGGGGGACGCACGCAAGTGTGTGCTCATCGCACCGAGCTACCGTCTCGTCACGGTCCCTGAGAATGCCTTTCCCGCCGCACTACAGGACCTCGTGGCTGCCTACGACTATGTCCTCAGCAAGGGATACAAAGGGTCCAATATCGCCATTGCGGGCGACAGCGCTGGGGGGAACCATGGTCAGTACGCTCGAGCACCACCTCGACGACACACGAGATTGACAACACCTTGACAGCGGTCGTGTTGACACACCTCGTCTTGGAATCCAATAGACAGTCACCCCGCGGCGTCATTCCCATCGCACCAGGTGCCATCCAGGGAAACGATCTCCTGAGCGAGTACGCCAAGTCGCAAGCTAGCAACGACATTCTCGACATATCTCATGGCGAGGCGTTGTTGAGCGCGTATGTCGGCGACTCGGGCGTTACACGCACAAATCCCCTCGTATCAGGGGCTTTTATCTCCTTTACGGAGTCTTGGCCCAAGACTCTGATTCTAGTCGGCTCCGCGGACCAGCTGATTGATGGGTCCCGCGAGCTGGAAAAGCGCCTTGCGGCTCTGAAGCGGCCAGTCGAACTCGTCGAATACGACGAACGTCCACACGGATGGTGGGTTCTAGCGAAGATTTTTCCAGATGATATTCAGGATGCGGCGCAGAGAGTCGCCCGTTTCGTTCTCCATTAGCGCGACTTTTACCCATATGCTCTAGTTTGCCACATCAAGTCATTAGCTGGGACAGTCTTGCTTTTCAAATTATTTTCCTTTATCATGTTATGTTAGGCAGCGCGTCGTGTAATCACGGTGTAAGATGGATACCATTGCAAGGTCCAAAAGTTCGACCAATGATCGGTGGTGATATATGATATGTATCCCTAATCCAGCTAGTCAACGATGCCAACCAAAACCCTAATGAACTTGGATTAATCCAAGAGGTGGTGCAGGTCGTAATCAACGATGTTGAGAGGAGTACAGAGTGGGAGTGAACAAGTGCCGTACTGTTCCTCCATTTGTCGCATGACACTCATGAGCGCCGCTAATGCGATTACGACTACACTAGACAAGTAGACTATAGTAGGCCATTAATGCCTACACTCTGAAGGATGTCAAGAGTGATGATTTCACACGATTCCTCTGGGTGTTCTATAACCCGTAAGTCCACCTTATTGCATGATTAGGTGCGTTTCAAGAAAACATGCAACTGTTTCAAACGTCTCACTGTACTCGTCGGCACCAAGTTTACGCTGAGCATGAGCAAATCAAACGACGCTGTCGCTGTCGCCAACTTTTCTGCACGCTCACATGTCACAGACATCCCTCGCCACCCCCTCGTTCACTCCCCCGAACCATTCCTCTCCGTGTCCGCTACGGCAGGAACAGACCTCTCCATCTGCGCGTGAAGCGTCTCCTCACGCACAGGCGTGTCCAACGCGCATGTCCATTCCAACAAGTTCGAGGAGGCGTCGCAGGATACGGTGCGAATATACGATCCCCGTCAGATGAAACAGGACCTGGACGAGGATGACGATCGGCCACCTACGTTCCGCCTGCCTGCGGTGTATACACGAACTAGATGACCCCTCATATATTCGAGCACTGACAGGACCTTCATCGTACTTTGATCCATCTGTTTCACATGAACGCGTTTCTGAGGACGAGGAGGGTGACGAGGAGGATGACCCCTCCAGAGACGAAGACGACGATGCAGACGAGCAGGATAACAACGATCGCTACGCATCCCAGATGGATTGACGCCGTCGACGCTGCCACCGAACTCAGTCACTTTCCTACCTCTCGCTCTCATTCTTGTCCTCTGACACGCGTGTTCAATACTAGCACAGGTACAGGTTTGGGACCACCGTGTCAATCGCAATCGCACCAAAATACGCGCGTGGGTGAGCTCTCCAGGCCGACGTCTCGCGTCTGACCACAGAGGTGTCCCCTCGCTGATATCCAGGTTCGGGTAAATCACGCACACCACGTCTCGCATCGTCAAACACCACGTAAACGTTGAATGGTGTAAGTGACCCGGTAGGGGGTGGTGCGATGTCTATTATGGCGTTGCTGATAGTTTGACCCTGAGATCGATAGCCCGTGAATGCGTAGGCAGATGTGAGTGGTAACTGCAATCTGTGAACGGCCTTTTCCTCGTTTCCGACGACGATCGGAACTTGAAATGTTCGTTCCAGTGGAACGAGCAGAATTATGCCCTTGTCCAATCCCTCCAGTTGTGTCACCTTGGTGCTCTGGAGTCTGCATTTTGACATATGAGCACATATGCGGGTGGGTATGTGAGGTGTATAATTAGCTCTGAAGGGGAGAATTGTGATTCGTGATCATTCAGGACGATCCTGACGATCTCGCCTCGTGCTCCGTTGGCAATGTCCAGGTCCGTTTCAACTTTGTCTCGCGTATCTCATTCTTGCTCCGAGATTTGTGTACTTGTCGCCACTGTCAAATTCTGTTAGGTCATGTTTGTCTCGCGGTTGGTCAACGTTTCAACCGTGAAACTCACTGGCAAGTCCACCGATGTCATGATAACGATGGCACGACACGACGGCTTGACATAATCTGACACCCCCTCCAAACGTCTTCAAACATTGGGATTATTAATTCCTGCTGTCTTCACTCCCGTGGGGCCGTGGTCCCGAATCATCCCGGGGTCCAGCATACAGACTCTGGACACGATCCCTATATATCGTGCACGGAAGCCGAGTTATCCTTGCTTTGGCTGCCCGCAATCAATGGCCGACACAACGCGGTTACCAGTATTTGAGACTGGTCTAAACGTTGGACAAAACAGAATCTAGGCCCCATCTAGATTGCTGTAGAGCGGCCTCGGTTCCATTTCGTCCAACGTTTCAGCCAGTCTTCAATATTGCTAACCGTGTTGTGTGAAACGTCGTCGGTTGTCAGGTGCTCAGTGCCAGTGGTCATTTAGGTTCCGGGAGCCCATCTAGGCTATGGTCTCATGTGGTCCATTTGCCACTGGCTCATTTCCTGATCACTATAAATAAGACGCACTTTTTCACCGGTCATTGCCCAATGGTGTCATTGCTATTGCTCCCGGTTCCATGCAGATACGTATATGACAACCTCAGCGAGCACGCCAAGGCACAAGCCAGCGCAGACCTCCTCACGTTGTCCATGTACCGGCTCGCAGCGACGGTATACATCGGAGACACGGGCTTTGCGCCCAGCGACCCGCTGGCTTCAGGGTCTTTAATCTCCTTCACGGAGTCATGGCCTAGGACGTTGATCTTGGTCGGCACTTCCGACCGGCTGATCGATGCATCCAGAGAGTTGGGGAAGCGTCTGGCGAGCGTGAAGCGGCCGGTCGAACTCGTATAATGAGCGACCACATGGATGGTGGTTGGTGGTGTCTAAGACTATCTTTCCGGAGGAAATTCAAGATGCAGCGCAGAGAGTCGCACAATTCGTTCTCGGCTAGGTGGCGAAGACGTGCAAGAAATGAGAATGGACATGCGAGATTGCAGGCACAGATGTTTTAGAACAGCCTCCCTGCATTAGTATTAACAGCTATAGCCATTCTCTTGCGATGGCGAGCACCCAAGTGGGAAGGAAATGTTAGTCTCAACTCCATTACATAAGCAAGGACTTGTCTGCCTTGGACTCCATGCAATGATGCATCGGAAACGAACTCATGATGGAACTGCGTCTGGCCCATGGGAACCCATCCTCGACAAAATAAAAGAGAAGCTCTCCTCCTGGAGTAAGTCCCATCCCACCCTCGATGGAAAACGATACATCCTACAGATAGTTGTGGGCGGTATAATGTAGTTCCTTACCAAAGCGCAGGGTATGCCAAAACCCATTGAGTCAACTCTCACGAAGATCACTAGGGACTTCATCTGGGATGAATGGCCCTCCCCACCGATCAGCCTAGAACGCTTCAGCACCCCCGTCACCTCGGGGGCATTAACCTCCTCAATATACACACCAGAAAATTAAAAGAAATGCAGCGATCAACATCGCTTGGCTGACAAGGTACCTAGACTGATTAAAGATACTTATCTGCCAACTGCCCGACTTGGGCGTACCTCACCGATGTGATCCTCAACTGCTTCAAACTCCCTGGTATAAGTACGCAAAATGTCAGACATCAAGTCCTTCCTTCTCAACTGGTCTCCCCCCAATGCAGGGCTCGCGGGCAATATGCCTTCCACCCGACATTATCACCCTCCTGAAAACAGCGAAACAACATGCCGTCTCATTTGCCCCCATCAAGCTGTCCAACACTTTAAGAAACAGCTCCCGGCGTGGATGCACCTAGGAGCATCTCCGTGAACCTACCACGGGACGAGAAACACATACCTCAAAGAACTCCACGAAACCAAAAATAAGGTAAAAAACCTGGTAAAACTAACTAAACGACTGACCAATGTGCACCTGCAACATTGCTTTAACCCCGCGTGTGCATGCCAACCGTGCATAAAAGATCGACGTAGATGGTGTAAAAAACCACAAGTGCGCGGTGACGACACGTCGTAGAATTCCTCACCAGCCTCACCCCTAAATTTAACCCCTCATCTAGGTCACCAAACGATATTTTGGCCCCATCCCACCACCGCAAAGAAAAAAACTCGCGAGCATCTGTGAAATCTGGCGATGAGCTCATCTTTGACCCCACAGTAATTGTGTGCTCTTCTCTATCCGAATGCTTTAGAATCTTTACCGACTCCTCGAAGGTGTCGAGTGAACCAGCCCGACGCCTGAAAAACCCACGATCCTCGTGGCATTACAGCGAGCAGACCCTGCAACCCCCCTCGTTATTGCCACTGACTTCAGATATGCCC
>JBBPQU010000069.1:0-46194 GCA_038092655.1 Boletus sensibilis | reverse complement strand
AAATTACGATCAAAGTACCGTCCCAAACGACACATGATGTTCGATGGGGTGGACGAAAGGGGTACATGCTGTTGGCTACACATTGACCTTGCAGACCATGGCCACCAGGGCTGGATAAGCAAGGCTTCGATAGAGCCGAGAAAGGTAAAGGACTCGCAGAGATGGGGGGCAAAAGCCATCGTTTTGCATGTACAGTCTGCCACGTTCAGGGGAATTAGCGTGTGTCGATGATTCTTACCCCCAAGAGTTGGCCCTGAAAAGAAATGTTGACAACGATAGTTGAACAGAGCCGGTAACGGATACAAGGGACACAACTGTGCTTGGATACATTTCTTTCGCATGACGTGGGGGGTAACGTTCAGAAACCTGTGGGAAGGGAAACGATGAGGAGAAAGCTGGGTGTAAACTTTGGAGACGGACAGCATTGGCAATCAAACGGACAAAGAGGGGTGTCTGGACAAGACGGATTCAGAACAGAGCGAGGATTGTGATGAGATGGTCACCTCCGCCTGTGGTAGAGATGCCTAGCTCGTCCACCTTGTAGATATTGTAACCATCGACTGTTTTGCGACCTGGGTGCAATTAGGATGCATGATGGGAGATAAAGAAAGGAGAGACACACGAGGTGCGGATCCTCTGGAATCTTTGAAGTGGTCGTTGTCTGCTTTGGCGTGTTTTTTTTCTCGTCGTTTTTGTGAGACCAGTTTTTTAGACGGGTCGAGGATGGTTTCTGGATGGTGAGACTTTGTAGGGGTCTTTTGTTGCTGAAAGGGCGACGTTTTTATTTTTTTCTTTGGAGGAGGTGCAGATGCGGCGAATATGTCGTCGATTTCTGAGCGAGACATGCTAGCGTGCGCGGGAGAGTTTGGGCGCGTGAGACAACCGCAAAGCTCGACGACGACGACAACGACGACGACGATGTTGTGAGTGTTTCCCTCCCCGTCCCCCGTCTCCATCGTCCGCTCACCGCCCAACGCAGGCCCCAACAGCCACGAAGCCAGACCGCGCAGAACGCGAGCGCACCGTCCTTTCAACAGTCCACCCTCGCCGAGCCCTTGTTCAATCTCGACTCCAATGCCGCCGCAAAACAGATGGCCGCCCTCAACGTTGTCAATATGCAGCGTCAGCTCACAAACGCTTACCCGCGTCCCCCCGCGTCGTCTCCGTCCCAGATCCCGCTTGGCGGAACAACACCGGCATCATTTCTCGGCGGAATCCATTCCCATTATAATCAGTCAAACGCGTTCCAGCCTGCCATTCTGGACGCTCCCCCCACCATGCAGTTCTCCCCCCATTCCAGCCTTCAGCCCGCCTTCCCTCCCGTTCACAGCCTCCAACCCAACCCCGCATCGCTCGAGCCTCCCATGCCATCTTCCAATGTCCCGCTCCGACATCCCCCGAACGTGGCAATGATCAAGCACAAGCAGCGCGGTTTCTTAGGCGGCCTCGCCAACGTCCATCTCAGCAGAGGTACTCCTCTCCCTCCCGCTTTGACCACCATTCCATATCCTCCCAACTACGACCCCGCATCCTCACAATGGAAAAATCTGGAATGTTCCTCTGAAGTCGGCGCATTTCGTTTAGCTGGCAAGGACATCGACTTGTTCAAACTATGGGGCATCGTATGGCAGCTCGGTGGCGGCCAAAAGGTATCTTTATCAATGTCGTACATCATCCGCCGTGAGTTAATCATCATCTACACTCAATTATCTAGGTAATGCAACAGAACGCATGGTCACAACTTCTCCCGCAGTTCGACCTTCCTGAATATCTCCCGGCCCCTACGCCTAACGGACAGCGCGCCACCTCCGCTATATTGGCTAATTATTATAATGCTATCATCCAACCCTTCGAAGAGGTTTATCGTCGCAACGTCCAGGACACGAATCGAAAGGCAATGATGACAACGGGCCGTCCCCCCGGCGCACCGGTAGTCCCAAACAACCCTCCCAATATGCCTCCCCAAACACCAAGTTCAGCACTCCTAGGCCCCCCTTCTCAATTGTCCGGTTCTGTTAACAACATGATGGGATTGCTGAACCAGTCCGTATCAGGCGGACAGAACATGTCCGTCTCGATCACCGGTAGCCCCACAGCCCCTGCATCACAAACATTACCACAGAGTCCCCATCCACAGCATGGTGTGCCTAACACATCTCTCTCAGGAACACATGGCTTCTCGGACTCTTTAGCCGGCCATTCCTTAGTGGCCCCACTGAGCAGCACAACCATCGGACCCCTTCCTAGCTCTGCAGCCAATGAGCACCGCGAGCAAGATGCTCCTGGAATGAAACGAAGGTTCGAGTCCGAGGAACTCGACGGAAAGCGTGCAAAGTTGAAGATGGGTGAGTTGAATTCATCAACGTTTGATGTACGTAATTAATGACATTGAGCGGCCGATAATAAGGTGGGACAGAATTACCAGACGTTGTCAGTGCTTTCTATTCCCCTTCCTTGAAGCCTCTAACCATCCTCACAGTTACCCTCCATGTCAGTGTCGGTAGACCGGTCGCTCCCCCAGAACCCAGCGAGCTCGGTACCACCTCCTGTCCCGTCTCGTCCACGCTCTCAGTTCACGAGGACCAAAATCGAGTACATCCCGCTAGCGCGTGAAGTGGACACCTATGGAGGGCGTGACCTTAGCATATTGGAAGACGAGTACCTTCGTGCTCAACGTCGCCCTATGCGGGATATCAACGAATGGGGAACCGTGGACATAGAAGCGCTCACGATGTCCATCCGCTGTCGACTAACGGTCGAACTTTCGTATGCTCTGACTACGCTCACCCTTCTTTCGACGATGAAAGGCCCCACCCCCGGTTCGGGCTTTCCCATTGCGCAGTGCACTGATCTATTGGAGGAAGTGTTGGATCTATTGGAGGAAGAAGCATTCAATGGGATTGCTGATACGCCCCAGTATTGCCTGACGGACGATACCCATATACCACGCCATCGTGAATTGGTAACCTTTGCTCGCGACACTGAGTCGCTGCCATTCGCAGGATTGAAAAGCGAGCAGAACTCACGGAAGACGGATCATGGCCCCCGGCATCGGTCAAGTCATGTCATTCTTGCTGTGACGAGTATCATCCGGAATTTGTCTGTCATCCCAGACAACATGCAGTTCATGGCGAGGCACGACCGGACGCTGGAGTTGGTATTGCGTGTTTGCGGAGTCATTGCCCCACAGGAGGGCGGTTCACCGAGACCAACATCACCTGCTCTCTCTATTCCTGACGTTATCAATGTCCGCAAGGATGTTCTAAATATTCTGTCCAACCTCTCAGTCATGATCTCTTTCCCCCATTCCACTTCGCCCTCCGAGTCCACCACCCGCATTTGCAGCCGAATATTCGAACTCGTTGCATCGATTCTAATCGAACCGGCAGATGCGATACCTCCGACGCAAATGCTGAAGCTCAGTGGTATCCCATTCCAAAACTGCAAGCCACCGTCTCTTTCTGATGTGGCCCTCGATGTCTTCACACACATTGCCCACCCGGATCACAATCGGAAAATATTTTCTACAGTCATACCACAGCAGTGGTTGTGGCGTCTGCTAGAGACTCTCGTCTATCGCCTGCCAGTGAGCGATCCTGATTTCGCATTTCTCTCGCGAGAATCGTGGCTGTCATACCTTGAGAAAGCCACAATGGCAATATACACCATCGCGTTCCTATCCCCTCCGGAATTGAAGAAAAGAATAAAGTCGGATCGGTCGCTCCACTTCTCGCAGATTATGCTTCGCATGGCCCAGAGGTTTGCCGCAGCCAATGCTTCGCCAGAGGTTCGACAGTGGTTCTTGAGTACTGCGCGCAGAGCAATCGAAGCAATGAAGGCCATCGATGGTGGTGAGGATGTTTTCGACACCTCTCAAGCTACCCAGCCGACACTTGCATTTGGGATGGGCTTTGGGGAGTCGGGAGAAACAAACGTGGAGAAGGGGATGGGGATGCTCGCTGGTCGTCGGGATGCGGCATGGGAACTGCTCACGCAGAGGGATCTGGATCAGACGATGTTTGCCGAGTTGGAGAGTTTAATGAGAGTAGAATGAAGGCTCCATATGTTTCTCTGATTTTAATGTCATGTATCTTGTATAATACTCGCGCATGAACAACCCTTGGACCAATGGCAATTGCTGTGGCGATCCACATAACGCGCAGTTATGATCTGATACACGACCGTTCTCCACTCTGATCATAACTACGACCAACATCAGCGGCGTATTCCAGCACTAGAGGCGTTTGGTTCACATGCCTGCTGATACTGCTCCCCCTCCCTGCTACTCTCAGCATGGCCCCAGCGATGTCCTGCGCAGTGACTGCCCATCGGACGTGTCTGGTCTCCAGTTACTTATCGTACCAGCCCTAGACGGCATAAACTTCCAGAAGGGCTATGTTGGCGCTGAAGGGGAACACGCAGCGATGGAGGGGGAAGTGCACCTCAAAGGTGCCAAACCCGGCGCATGGAAGAAACTGTCAGTCCGTCCAATTCCTCCTTGGTGATGACCTGACCGAACTCGGCGAAAGGTCCGTGTCTTTGCGCACGACAGAGTCTGCACACGGTCGGGAAATTGAACTCTGCGTTTCTGAAATGGACGTGGCCTCATTCCCGCTTGACTCTTTCGAAGCCATCCCCACATCTTTCCCATTCGCCATTCCACTCATGCCAGATGTGCCGCAATGTGTCCACACCCTACACTCCTCCGTGATGCACGTACTAAATGCGACACTGCACCCAGTGGATCCAACACTCCCCCCTATGTCAAGAGAACTGTTGGTACACACGAGGCGTTATACTTCACACACGCATACCGTTGGGATCTCACCTGAGAAGCACGTAATGCATCATCCGGTGCGCGTGGAGGCAGAGATTCCAAAATCAACTTTCATTGCGGGAGAGCCAATTCCTGTCTACGTTACGGTGCCGCCTCCACCTCGCCAGCTTGTCCTGGGTGGAGGGCTCAGACTCCGTAATGTCAAGACGGAGCTCCTTCGCGTAGTCGAGGTCAAGTGTCTCGATGACTTGGAGCGCGAGTTCCAGAATCTTTCACAGGAAGCTATGGAACGACCAACAGATGAGATCAACGATTCTCCCCTTGAGGGTCCTTCATTTGTAGCACTTTCTTCAGCTGTGGAGAAACCAAGTGATCCTTTGTCGGATTCTCCCTCACCCTTCGCTGCTGCATACACAACAGTCATATCCCGTTCTGGGGCATCTTGCAGGTTCCATACCTCGCATCCAGTTCGACTACGCTTCGTTCTACATCAAACCTCGCCGTCTGCTTCCCCACCCGATCGTCCACGGCCTCTAGCTGAAGGGGACTACGCCTACGTGGAGAATGCCCCACATTGTGTCTCCATCACACAAACGACACTTCTGCACAAAGTATCGTTCTTATTAAATGTCCACGCTTCCTTTGTCGACATCGCGAGCAGGACGGAAACGCTGTACACGATTCCCATTCCTATCAACATTATCCCACCCCCCGCTCCGCTACCCGAGGTTGAAGAATGGGTAGATACTGCATATCAAAAGAAGCATGATCGTCCACCTCTCAGGACCGTGCGACAAGAAGACACCGAAATTTCCGCCCCTTTGTATCACGAAGGAGAGGCTGGTCCAAGCTACACACAACATGGAGCTCCTCCTCCATTCGAAGACAGAGACGTTCCCCCACCGCCCTTTTTTCCATCAGAAGCATCCACGTCTACTGGTCTGCCCACGTTCCAGGAGTCAGAGAACGAGATATATATTCCTACTAACACGGAAGAACATTTTGCGACTCCTGTGGCAGAGACAAACATAGTCGGCGAAGGGGTCATTTTTGGCTTTCCCTCTTCACAACAGTTCGATGGCCATACTGACCCGCTACATCGGACATCGACCCCCCCGCCTTCGGTTGAAGAGGCGATACGAGACCCCGAAGTCACCGAGTTTGTTGATCTTTCTCAACCACGTCGAGTGTTGGGACTGATTGTAGAAGAGCAACCACCACCCCCGCCCCCACCTCTAGACGATCCATCCGACCCACCTCCTTCCATAGATTCCGTGTTTAGATCCCCGACGTCGTCTGGCTCTGTTCAAACCCATCCTTCCACAGGCATACCGCTTCATTCGTTCACCCATGATCGCCACTCGTTATCACAAGCTGGTGGTGTCATGGATCAAGGATCGTCCCATGTACCGGCGCCCCCGCCCTATCTGACGCCCAATGACCAAGAGCAGGTTGCGAGACCTCCACCTTACGTGGACTTTATTCCTCCACACGATAATGATCATCGGTGAAAGGTGTCCATAGGTATATCAATTTGACTGGCCTGTGTTCAATCCCTAGGCCACGGTTGGGTCTACTGTCCAATAACCGACTAGAATTAAGGATGCAATTACAGGAGGAAGGTTTGGAGGCGTAATCATATATGTCAAGGGTTCATGTAATGAATCATGGGATAAACGACAAAGATGGTAGTTCTCCAGAATAATAACAGATGAATAGCTCAACAATTGCAAGCATCTTTGCCTTTCGCTTGGTTTTCCTCCAGGTTAACAGCACCTTCTTGCCGTGAAGCACCCGCTCGACTACCTGCCACGCCGTTTCTACCAGCACCGCGGTTAGAGGCCAAGATGTGTTCGATTGGTATTTTCTTGGCTGCATAAGATTTAGACAGACACAAGAGGAAGGTCAAGGAAAGTGAGCGGACCGATTTCCGTGAAAATCTCTACGATACCCTCTCCGGTCTTGGCACTGGTCTCGAAGAAAAGCAAGCCAGCCTCTGTGGCGTAGGCCTGAGCTTCCTCCCGAGGAACTTGTCGTAGTGATTCCTCGCCGCCACCGGGACTGGGAGCCTCTCCTGGGGTTGCGGTGGCATCATCTGCCTCGTCTTCAGACTCGGATGCAGGGGTTGCGACTGGGAGAGAAGCAGATGGTTGGACCAAGTCAACTTTGTTGCCAGCGAGTGCAATCACGATATTGGGGTTGGCTTGTCTTTGCAACTCCTTGACCCACGACTTTGCTTTCTCGAGACTGGAAGCTTTGGTGACGTCATAGACAACGACGGCAGCCTGAGCATTGCGATAGTACATGGGCTATGGAATGGAAATATAGTCAGGGTAGATCAAACGAGAGTGACCGGACTGACGGCGAGAGAATGAAAGCGCTCCTGGCCAGCAGTATCCCAAATTTCGTAACGCAGTACGCGATCCTCTAGACGACATTTCTGGGTCAAGAACGCAGCACCAATAGTGGGTTCTTTGTTCGGTTGGAATTCGTTGGATACCTGGGGAGGGGGAGGAAATGGCGTGTCCAGCCATGTTGTGCGACCTTGAGATAGCGACTCACGAATCGAAGAACGACGGACGACTTGCCAACGGCAGCCTCGCCTAGAGGTGAGGAAAAGATGGAGCGATTGGAGCATGGGAACGGAGTGTGTAGGAGGGACATACCGAGAAGAACGAGTTTGACCTGAACGGATCTGTCCACAGAACCTGCTGCAGTATCAGCCATGGTGGTAGACAGAAAGTCTCTATGAAAAGTATAGACAAAACGTCAGACTCTGCGGACGACGACGACATAGCCTTTGGCCACCTGCTGTGCTTGTGCGGATTTGTTTACTCTTGTATTCCCTTTGCCCAATCTGGCACCAATTCTGACGACGGGGCCTATATATCAAGTTGCACTGGGAACGTCGGGGTGATAGCACTCTCACTTGGTACTATCACCTCCAATGTCGGCACCTTTTGGTGCGTCTCCCCACTTTGCGTTGTGATCCAAGTCTGACCCTGCAAGATTTCGCGTTTCGCCCAACTCCGGAGAGTATACCACCGCACAACGTCACTTACCTGCAGAAACCTCTACATTCAGCTCCGGTAAACTATCACCCCCTCGTGCGTCTTGTAAATATAAATCACGACTGCCACCTCACCCTCGTCTACAGAACCCAATCAGCTTTCTGTTGCATGCCGCTCTCGTATACCCAGACAAGCTTGCCCTTGTCCATCCCGATGCTAACCAGCCGGCTTTCTACTCATATAGTACATGGTGATTCAGTGAACCACGCGCTTTTCTTAAGAGTTTTGTTCACTTTGCAATGCTTTAGGGCGCAACGCATCCAAAATTTAGCATATGCCGTCATACAGGCGGGAATTCGCCCAGGCGATCGTGTAGCGATTTTGGCTCCAAATTCGTAAGCGCCCGCAGTGTTTCTTCGGAAATCTCAACTAACCCGCCGCTCCTGCAAGCCCTATGATTGCAGGTAAATGTCACCCTAATTTCCTAGCCCATCCCCATTCACTCAGGTTTGTAGATGCCCACTTTGGTGTTCTCGCCGCTCGCGCCATCCTTACCCCGATCAACACGCGCCTAACTCCTCTAGAAATTGCTTATATTCTTGAGCACAGCGAATCCAAACTCATACTTGTTGACCACGAGTACTTGCATCTCATCCCTGACACCAGAGTTACTATCATCGTCTGCCACGATACCGGTAGGCTTGGGGATCCATATGAAGACTTTCTGAGCGCAGGTCGAAAATTCAGTTCTGAGAGAGGCTGGGCTGGGCTTGATGTAGAACTCGACGAAGACGTTCCTGCAGTTCTGTGTTACACGTAAGATCCCATTCCCTGACATTGGCATTACCCCAGATTTAGGCCCAATTCCAGTTCGGGTACTACTGGTAGAGTGCGCGCTCGGATGTCCAACTCCCTAGATGATCATCTGATGTTCCTTTAGCCTAAAGGGGTCGTCACTACCCTGCGAGGTCTATATTCGTGCATTTCAAGTATCAGTTTAGCGGCTGAAATTGAGTTTCAGGATCCTACCTCGCAGCAATAGCGAACGCTTTCGAGGCAAGGTAGGTGTTCACTCTAATGATCAGACAACAAAGTTAATATTTATTCTTGAGAATCAACCACGAATCCTGCTACCTATGGTACTCCCTCCTCTCCTCCCTCGGTACTCTGTCAAAATGATCCGTTCTATGCAGGGTCCTCCCAATGTTCCATGCTGCAGGATGGACGTTCCCTTGGGCCAATGTTTTTGCATGTGCAACCCAAGTATGTCTTGATCGTGTGATTTTCGTCTGATTTCTTGCCATTGACATCTCCACGTAGATCACCATCCGACAGGTCGACTATCCCCAGATTTGGAAACATCTGCTTAACTCTGGTGTCACGCATTACTGCGGTGCACCAACAGTCCAGGTATCTCTCTATCAACAAGTCATCACCACATTATAACAGATTTCAACTAGATTGGAATCGTCAATGATACCTCTAAGCAACCTTTACAGCAACCTGTTTCTGCCATCATTGCTGGATCCGCACCGACTGCTCAGTTGATCGGTCAGCTTGAGCGGATTGGGATCAAGCCTGTCCATGTATATGGCCTTACGTGAGTCTTTCTTTCCAATGTCTGTCTTGCTGTTTGACTCGAGGTCATGTTTCAGTGAGGTACGCCTTGGTCACTTTCTAGCGATCATAGTTTACCTTGGTCGCAGACTTACGGTCCATTCACGTGGTGTTACGATCAACCCTCCTGGATATCACTGTCTCTGGAAGATCGTGCAAAGCTGATGGCGCGCCAGGGACATAGCTTTGCTACCGCTCAAAACGTCCGAGTTGTGTATCCTCCAAGGCATGAGAATGATCAAGAACTCATTGATGTCCCCAAGAATGGACGTACGGTGGGGGAGATCGTGACGCGGGGCAACATTGTCATGAAAGAGGTGAGAGATACCATACCTTACGTATTGAAACTTTACAAATATCGCACTGTTTGACAGTACTTCAAAGATCCAGAAGCTACCCGCAAGGCGTTCAGAGGAGAGTACTTCAACTCTGGTGACCTTGCGGTGATGCATCCCAATAGCGTTGTACAGATTATGGATAGAAGCAAGGACATCATTATCTCTGGCGGAGAGGTAAGCACGATGGTGTCGATTCTGTGACAATGGTGTTTATACTTTGATAGAATGCATCAAGCCTTGCCATAGAACTGGGTAAGGCGCACTTCCTACCATATCGTTATTCCAATTCACGGTATCAAGAGCTTGCAAGCCACCCGCATGTCCTCGAGGTGTCGGTAGTTGCGAGGCCCCACCCCAAGTGGGGTGAGCGTCCAATGGCATTCGTTATCCTCCGACCAGAGTATGTTCAGACGTGGGTTGGGAATCACGCAGGATTCGAGGTGGAGTTGAAGCGCCACGCACGTACACTCTTGCCAGGATTTGCCTGTCCTGAGTGGGTCCAAGTAGTTGGTAAACTTCCGGTAAATGTGCTCTCATCTTGATCCATCTCGACACACGCTTATGCCCACATTTATAGAAAACATCCACTGGCAAGATCTTGAAAACTGATCTACGGAAGATAGCTGCAAAACTATGAATAGTTAACTGTGAATGAGAGATAGGTATCATAGGTATCTGCGAGTGTGTGGTAGATATATAGTGGATGACAATGTGAAGAAAGTGAGGGACAAACTAGGAAAAGAGTGGACATGAAAACGTGCCTATGCATCAGGACAGAGTCTCAATATTCTAAAGGCGCCACCATTGCGTTCACATAGGTAAAGGTCGTCACCGGTGCGTCCAAGAAAAACAATTTCATCAGTGAACTCTTGTTCACTGTCATTGACAGCCGTGAAGTCGCCCTTGGACAGGGATTTCCCTGGGGGATAGCTCGCTTTCCTTCCCAGATAACCAGTCTTTGCCCTCCCTGACAGGGCAGTACCGCCGGTGGAAGAACTGACAGGGGTCCCTATCTTCCATACGAAAGGTCCTCGTCTGTTGATATTCGAAGGCGGAGGAAGAAAATGTGGTAGGACCGTACGCGACTCGTCTGCTGGTTTGAGCAGCGCGTCGCCGAGGTCCATCGCCTCCAGACCTCCTTGTCGCATTGCAACGACCACAGAACGGTCTCCCACATCAAAAGCTTCCACTCTTTTTATGTCACCCATTCGCGGAGCATTCAGCTTGGAGTTAAGCTCCTCGTCCGCGCTCCACAGGAATCTTTCTCTGAGCACGGAACGCCCACGAGCATCAACGATAGACGTGCTATGCCCACCCCGAGAGGAAAAGAATAATGCTGGTGGACCAAAATGCCGGGGCTGAACAAGAAGAGAGATAGGTGGAAGTAGCGGTTTGGATGCGTCAAATAGTGGTGGTGAAGGTTGTATGGCCGCGAGTGGTGGGGCTGACCGGAATGGGTGAACTGGGTCGACACATTGTTGTCTGAGGTCTCTGAGTAATATATACTCGTTATCCTCCTCTTTGCGGACAGGGAGATCGGGCGGAAGCAATCCGTCCTTGTACCAAGCCTGCATCAAACTCGCTTTCCAAGGTCCTGGATCATTGTGAATAGAATTTTGCAATATATCAAAAAGTATGACATACCATGGACAACACCTTTGGGATCACGATAGAACCATCTCGACGGAGGTGCTGGTGCTGGCATGGGTAAACCAGGTGGATTGAATTGAATAGACGCAAGGTTTCTGCCATCCCCGTAAGTGTCTGGTTCATGCTCAGCGCGATAACCGAGAAAATCAGGATATGTTGGAGGTATGATATAGTCGTCAGCGATAGTAGCAAGAGGAATCTTTGGCGCGAACGATAACTGTTGAAATGTTGTGTAAGGTCCAACTTGGGCGGAAGCGAGGGCAACCAGTTCCTCAGCGTGCGCCAGAGCAAAATCGTGTGGGCCACTGCTTCCCGTTGGAGTGTTGATGGGCTCGGGGAGATGCGCAGTGGAGTTGTTGCGCGAAAGTAGATCTTGGCCAGATGGTAAGGTGACACCAACGCCGAGGTTGACGTTGTTGTCTTCATCTTCAGGAACTTGTGGATCGGTGTCAAAAAGGTCCGTCTGGCCATTTCGGATTTCCCTCACCCTCCGCCGAGCGGCTCTTCGCTCTGCACGCCCGATACGGACTTCCCGCACCCTCACGGTTGCAGGTTCCAACCCAAAAACATTCTGTGAAAATACCAAAAAGACCTCCACGAGGTCATCGCCTTGCAGTTGTAGTTCGAGGGACTTGGGAGAGTCTGGAAGAATAAAAGTACGAGAGAGGCCAAGAGCTGTTCTATATGTTCCAGCAAATAGTTCCACCTTCTCTCCATTCTCTCCGCAGAGAATGGCCAGGAAACTACCACAAAGTTAGAAGAGAATAATTTACAGCGCGTTCATCGTACCTTTTTTTCTGAGTCTCGACTGCTTTAATCAGAAGGGATCCCTTGGTTCCGGGGAGTTTGACATATTCAAGTTTTGGGGGTGGTGCTTGGGGAGTCGGCGGGGATTGGACGTTGTTCTTTCTTGAGTCCATATTGACGTTCTTGAGCACGAGCGTCGGAGGTCGATCATCTGACCTGCGGGAACTGAACGCCGTGCTGAAAATTCGCGGAAGAAGACGGTGTGGTGGTGCTGACCCCAGAGTGGAAGGAACAGTGGGCACAGATGGAGTCGAGCTTGTATGTGGAGGACGTGAACTTCCAGAAGTAGACGGTCGAAGAGCAAGACCGGTCGTAGTCGCCGACGGTCGTGTGCGATTAGAGAGGGAACGCGCAAGAGGTCTGCCTTCGCTTTCAGGTATCGTCGGAGAAGGTGGTGACACAGGGGAACCCAAAGGCGTATCGTAAAGGGAAGGAGATGTTCTCATGTCTTGGGACCCGGTGGGATTGAAAATACTTCCGAGAACGGACCAACGTCGCCGCCGCCTTTCCGGTCGACTGGAGAGACTGCGGGTATGAGAAGAAAGAGTATCTGGTAAGGAAGATGCTGCAGGGAAACCATCTTCGCCTGTCGCCGGAGCCGATGCACGAATCAGGACAGGTTCCTGGGGCCGAGTGGTGCCTGCGGGAGGTAACTCAGGGAGCCTGCTTTCCAACAGAGCTTGGACAAGCGTAATTCGTTCACCAGGAACGGTAGCAGTGTCGTCGTCATCTTCATCGGGATCCACATCAGGAGAAAGCTGCTGTGGCGGTGTTTCGTAAGTGGTATGAATGGCAGTACTCTGATTAATTGCCGAAGTTAAAGCCTGGTGAATGGTAAGAAAAGCTAGCGACGGAGAAAGATCAATTGTACACACAGGAGCTGCATTCATACGGGAAAGGTTTAAATCAAGATTTGGTGGTCGATTCCTCCGGTGGGATTGAACCGTGTGGCTTCGAACTGGAAGTGCAGCGGTAGTGCCATCCATGTTATCATGTTGGTCATCGTTCCTTAGAGGTGGAATAGAACTCGTCCTCTCATCCAATGCTTGACTTCCGCTTGCACCCGCCGTTAACACGTCAATAGCCTCGTCATCGCTGGCTTCGAACCAATCAAAGTTCTTTGATACGTCTGCTGCATTTGGAACAGTAACAGTAGCCGCGTTTGAAATTGGAGGGGGCAACGGTGGAACGGGAGGAACAACGACCAAAGACATTGACGACCGCCTAGAGCGAGCTATGTTCACTGAAACTGAAGATTGCTCATTTCGTAAAGGCGGTCGGTTATCTGGCACGCTCGTGTAAGGAGGGGGCTGACCCAAAGGGGTAAATGAAGACAGTGGTTGCATTGTCGGTGGCCTCGGCTTCTTTGGTGTGGCAGGACTGGAGATTGATGGTGATCTCGAAGTAAACTTGCTGTTTTGTTGAATCTCGGTGATTGGTGGAGCTGATAATGATAATTTGCCCCGTTTTTCCGATGAATCCCGCTGGTCAATGCTCGGGTTCCCAGGACCTGTTTTCTTGGACTCTTCTCTGCGCGATCGTTCTCGTTCTCTACGAACTTCGACTTCTATGCGCCACTCCACAGCTTTCTTGACTTCCTCTAAAGCGTACACTCGAACACCATCCCTGCGACCCGCTATAGCTACCAACACCCCGCGATGCTCCATCACAACGACGCTTTTAAATGCGACCCTACGCACAAGAGCATATGGCTGAGAAGCCGGGGGCGAGACCAGAGGGAGCACATCCAAGCCTTGTGCGTGACAGAGGAGGAGATAATGGGGGGCCAAAAAGGCCCCGCTTGCAGGGGGTGAACTGAAGTGGGACGGCGAAAGGTCGGGGGTGATCGCGGATAATGAGAGGCCCAATTCATGGAGCGTAGGTGGTGGTAGTTGAGGTGGTGGCGTCAGTGACCGGGTGGGGGCTGGAGAGGGTATCCTCGAGCCTGCTTCGGACACTGCGACAGGTGTCGTTGATGGTTCTTCATGAGTTGGGCGAGCGTTCGCGGAAGTGATGGTATCACGACGATGAATAAGATTTGAGAAAAAGCCAGAGAGACGATTGTTAAACCGCGGTGACTAGATCATAGTTTAACGTTCTGGGGAGTTTGCGAAGAGCAAAAGAGCACGGGAATTTACCTCCATGGTTGAACGACGTCTGCTCGGGCGATCTCTGGTTGTATCCACTGTCACGCTGGATGACTGGGGATGCAGCTGGGTGGGGCGGGTTGTATAGGTGTCGGGGGATGGCGGAGATCGAGCGGTTGAGGGTCGCTGAGGAGGAGAATGAAGGGTAGAAACATGCCCTACGGGGAGGCTGTGGATGCTGGCTACCTCAGTAGGTTCCTGAGAAGTTTGCGCGGGTGACGGATGTGCGGCGGAGGGGTTGGGAAGGGTCGAGTCGCTGGGGTCCGAGGGGGGTATCGAATCCTTTGTGTCTCTGAGCAGGGAATGGGCAGTCTGGTTGGAGGGGCCGGGATCATCCTGATTTTGGGGGTACTGAGCGTGTACTGTGAGCATTTAGCGGTATTAGGGAGGGGGCGTGCGCAGAACAGCGCAGCCCACGACGAACGGAGTGGGAGGTGAAGAACCCACCGTGGACGAGCGGAGGAGTGGATGATGTCCTCCCGACCTAATATTCCCACGATCATGGTCACGTGACGTTTGTCACATTGTCACATTGTGACGCTGTGTATCGGCAACCAGGGCCGGAGTAAAAATGTCACTCTGGATGTGAGTTTGTCGCGTGTAATGTTCTCCCTCCGTCTCCTCACCCCGCGATCTGCTCGCTTCCCTCGTAGATGGTCCCACAGCGCCCCCCCGTTCACACATCTCAACACCGTCACAGACGGTGACCTCGCTCACTTTGCAAGGATACTCCCATCCAATGCGATCCTTTCCACCCTTCCCCCAAACTCCAGCTCACCCGATGACCTCGCTCCTTACAATGTAGACTGGATGGGAAAATACCACGGACAAGCAAATACCGTCTTGCGTCCCCGCACAACACAACAAGTCAGTGACATTGTCAAGTTCTGTGCCAATCGCCGCATTGGCGTAGTTCCCCAAGGCGGCAACACTGGTCTCGTCGGGGGGAGCATCTCATTACAAAAGGAAATCGTTCTTAGCTTGGGCGCAATGAACAATGTTCGCTCTTTTGACCCTGTATCTGGTAGCTACCCGGATCCCTGTCCATATCCCGAACGAAATACAATCGTTTCTCTCTAGGTATCCTGGTCGCAGACGCGGGATGCATCCTGGAATCTCTCAGCGACCACATCGCCCCTTACAATCACATCATGCCACTTGACCTCGGCGCGAAAGGAAGGTCTGTACACCCCCCTTCTCTCCCCTTTCTCAAATTCACTTTCGTCAAGTTGTCAGATAGGTGGGAACCTTTCTACAAATGCAGGAGGTCTCCGGCTTTTGCGGTATGGTTCCCTCCATGGCACCGTACTCGGTCTCGAAGTCGTCCTTCCAGACGGTACTGTACTCGACCAGCTGTCCACTTTACGTAAGGACAACACTGGTGCGTCACCTCCCGTGTGCAAAAAGACCCCCACCCTCTCAGTCCTACCGCAGGCTACGACCTCAAGCAGCTGTTTATCGGCGGAGAAGGAACGCTCGGTGTAATCACGGGTGTATCAATTCTCACCCCACCGGCTCCCCAGGCATCCAACAATATCTTATTGGCATTGCCCCACTTCAAGAATGTCCTTCCCCTGTTCCAGACCGTGAAGCGGCAATTGAACGAAATTTTGTCCGCTTTCGAGTACATCGACCGCACCGCCTATGATATGGGCCTTGACCATGGTCTGGGACCCATCCTAAATCCAGACGAAGTCGGTGATGCACAGTGCTTCGTCCTTGTCGAGACAAGCGGTGGGAACCAGGAGCACGATTCAGAGGTAATTATACCTAACTGTATCAGCCGACCGCCAGCTGAACGCGAGGGACATGGCTAATAACAGAAACTGAACAACTTACTCGAAAGTTTGATGTCAGCTGATGAGCCCCTCATTTACACTGGAACTCTCTCACAGTCTCCGGGCCAGTTTGCCTCGCTTTGGGCGCTGAGGGAAGGCTTGACAGAATGCGTGCAAAAGGAAGGGAAGCCGTACAAATACGACGTCTCTGTTCCTCTCGCAGACTTCCAAAGCGTGGTGGATGCCGTCCGCGAACGGCTGATCTCAAAGGGGCTTTATGGCGATCACGCAATCTCCAAGGTGATGGGGTACGGACACGTCGGTGATGGTGAGTGTTCCTGCGACAGATACGGTTGGATTTATCTCACCTACACTCTTTGCAGGGAACCTTCACTTGAATGTTATCGCTAAACATGGTTACCGTCCCGAACTGGAGGCCGCTCTCGAGCCATTCATCTATGAGCTCGTTGGTGCGTTCTGACTTTGCCCTCCATGAGATGGTGAAGCTGACCATGTGAATGCTGCATAGCTTCGCACAAAGGTTCTGTATCTGCAGAGCATGGTATTGGATCAATGAAGACCAGCGCACTCCGATACTCGAAGAATGATGTGAGCATAGAGTGGATGAGGAAAATCAAGCAGGTCTTTGACCCGCTCAACATTATGAACCCTGGAAAGGTCTTGCCATCCTAGATCACCGCAGCTGTGACGTTCGGTGTGGTATTCCAATCTTTGTCATTGAATATTGAATATTTGAATACTTGGCTGGATGGTTAATATTGTTTCAAACTTGTTCCACAAGTTGCCAGTGCGATTCAGTCACGTGAGTAGATGTTCGGGATGGTGATGACTTCATCAATGAGCGCATACATCAGCGTTGCGATTTCGACGACTGTCGGTGACGTAGCCTCCCAGAAAACATATATAAGGCCAGGTGTGATCAGTGTCGTCCTCGGTACTTCCTCGACTCCAACTGCAGCTATCACCACATCCTCATACAATATCTTAAATATGGCAAACCTTGGAAACGTAAGTCATACCTCGGGCGTTTGAACATCGTGAGCTGAGACATAGCGCTCAGGTCGCCGGAGGCCACAGTACGCCCCAACCCACGTCCTGGTATCGGCAGCGGCTAACTGACATTTGCAGAGGCTACGATGGCAAACCCCAATGTCTCTGAGGAGGCCAAGGGGCATTCGAAGCAGGTGCTCGACGAAATGGAAAGCCGCGGTGAGCTGCCCGAGCAACAACGTCGTGGCGACGAGGGGAGGAATGCGGGCAATGTTATCGGTGGTCACAAGGTTTGCGCATCTAATGCGAGTCTCGTTTGGATCTCTGTTGACGTGCATACAGGCCACGTTGAAGAACCCCAACGTTTCAGAGGAAGCAAAGGAGCATTCCAGACAAGTCTTGGAGGACATGGATGCTTGACTGCGTCGGGTGTGTACGACAGAGGTATTGTAAGATAGCGTCAGCGTACAGAAATATTGCCATTTGTCTCTCGAGTCTAGCGAAGGTCGCGTTTTATTTTTTATTTCCTGAGCAGGATGAAGACGGGGTCACCGAGAACGATGCCAGCCATGTGTCGAAAAGAACCTGTCAGTGACAATAACAAACCACCGAACGATGCGTATACGGTCCTGTGCAAAGCCTAAGTGCTCAGTCCAACAGATGCTGGAGCTCACCATACACAATCTCTCCTCCCCCGTCGAACTTGTACACCTGCACCGCCGCTCGTTCACTGAAGCCTGTCCTCGCCATGATTTACTCACCTTCCCATACATCACATAGTCGTACTCCTCCTCTAGTCCTTTCACGCCTTTCCCATCGGGCCTCCAGATGTCTCTGTCCTTGTCCTCTGCTTCGGCACCATCACCTCCGCCGGATGGGATTAAGGATGAAGCAAGTGCCATAGCAAAACTTTGACCCTCGGCGAGAGGGAACAGCTCGACGTTATAATCTAGAGTCATGTCCATGTCGTGATTTTTGGAGCGAGCATATAGCCGGGACACTGGCAGTCGGATTAGTATGTTGCGAACAATTGTATGGGTCTCTGTACCTCTGTCGAATTTCTTTCCCTCCTTGTCGATCGCATTGATAGTGAATATGTCGTCGAAGACGATGTTCGACGAGGCTGACGACATGGTTTTGTTCGAGTAGATCACAGTCGATAGCCGTTTGAAGTAATAAAGTGCCAAGGGTCCCGCGAGGTGACCCAGCCTCTCCGGCTGCTCTATCTAAAATACATGAATTGTATACATCAGTCCACCTTGCTCACTCGGCACATCGCATTTCGATACCGAACTCCTCCCCTCTACAGGCTCGCGTCTTCCGTCGTTGTTAAACGACCATCACCCTCGGCTACACGAGTAGCCCCAACACCCCTCGTGTTCTGTTCAGCCGAGGGATGGGCACCTCGGCAACATACTGTGTAAGGATCCCTCAAACCTGCTATCAGACAATCTTAACCTGCCATCCGTTCCAGAATTTCTGCGTACTCGTCTGTTCTGGCCAAGACAGGCTTCACCTGCATAGAGAGCCACTTCTTACGACCATCAGGACTCGGTGTCACTTGCACTTCTGAGGATCTCATAGAGCTTTACTCGAATGGTAAGCATATTTGCATGCTGTGGAATTTTCAATTCATGCGATTGCGGTAGAGTTGAGAGCGAAACTACAGTTATTGGGGTATCCCTTCCCACCCGTAGTGTTCGCGAGTGGTTTTGCTTCTTTAATTGCACAGGCATATATATCATCGCACCCCGCACAAGGTCTCTTTCTTGTATCACCACCTCTCTCCAACACATCTTTGTATCCCGACATCTTGCCTACACCGCTGTCGGAGTTCAACTATGAGCTTCACTTTCCTGTCGCAGTGATGGCCACTCCAGACTACATGGCCAAGGTGAAAACTCAAAGTCGCTTTACTCAGAGCACATGGGTAGATTTAATCGAAGTCGAAAACCTGGAAGGCGATCAGGCCATCAAGGAAGTAGAACGATGGGTAGATGAGCTTGGTATCTAGGTACCTTGCATCGAATCGTCATTGCATTCAATTATTACAGGTGACCACCTACTCCGATGTGCTTACGGCGAAACGTTGCACAAATGGAAACGAATACAGTCCACATGGTACACCAAGAATTGAGAGCATCAGGGGGAAAATATCTGTCTTCGGAGATCTGATTTCTACATTCCCAGAGGAAAGCCTTGTTCCGAGATATACCAATTACAACCATCGCGGTCGTCCTTCCAAAATGCACGTGAAGTATATCCAGACCATTTCCCACTAGACTTCCCGGGCAAGGTGCGCGAACAATCTACCACATTTTCATCGCAATTGATCAAAGCAATGCAAGTATTCCCGGATCCATTGGACCCATCAGCTCATTCACGAGCCACCCGCCATGCCCTCCTCGATGTCAATGAATCTTAAATTCTGCAGCTTGCAGATTCACTGCTCCGTCAAGCTGATCATGAGTGGCATCGTCCATGGTGTCAGGTTCTTGGATGCGCCCGAGGACCATTTTGGTGGCAAATAACAGTGTTTAGGGTGATGTGCAACGCCCACGAAGCGGGCATGCGCCCTTATATGTATAAGCGAAAAAAACCTAAAACACCCGGATCGCTGAAACCGCCGTATATCTCGTCAAGAATAATTGCCAGCATACCTCATATTAGGCGAGAAATACGTCTACCATACAAGCGGAGTGTACTGAGTTCAGTGGTAGGTGCTCGTATCGCACGCCAAACATTGATAGCCATGCATGGACATGATGTTTGACTCAGAGTTCAATGGCAGATCGGGATGGATGTCCCAACCCTTACGGGGCGAAGTGCCAAACAAAGGCGAAGGAGATGCGAGGGTCACCATAGACGCCATAGTTTTCATCCTCGCCGCGTTCTCGTTCGTCGCCGTTCCTCCTGCGCCCTCTACGTCTCTCGATCGACTCGACGCATCCCTGCGTCCTCCCGGCTCTATACTGAGATTCGACGTCTGCTCCTCCTGTTCGCTCTATCTCCAATCATTGTGGATCATTCCTCACGTCTCCCGGTGCGTATTCATCGCTCGGAGGCCAGTTGCGCGTGTTCGCGCACTCATTTCGTGCACTGACATGCTCGGCTCGATGGTTTCGTCGCATGGCCGCTCGAATGGGTGAGTTATCGAGGTTCATGTGCGCTTCGAGTTCGTGAGCACCGGTGGAATCACAACATCATGGGTCGAGTCCTTCTTTGTTCGGCATATTAACGTGCATCGATTTCGAGAAATCATACTAGTAGCCCATTCAGCACTCTCGGCGGGAGTTGTGCGAGATTCGTAGTCGATCGAAAGGTTAAATGAGCTTTCACTCGCCGAGGACAACTCCGAATCCTGCAGTGTATGAAGTTTAGGAATGGGGGTAAGTCCCCGTGGCGGGGGCACGGGAGGCATTCTCGAGTTGCTCGGTGCATGAAGCTGTGACGGTTGGATGCACCAGATTCGTTCAGTTATTGCAATTTACCAGTCAAGTCAAATGATCTCCTGGTGTCATCCTCAGACACTGGACAATACCCCGGCCTCCTCAACATCAGCGTGGTCGCCATTCTCGTCCGAGTCTGTCGCGATTGCTCGGAGACAGGAATCTCGGCTAGCGAGCTCTTTCAAGCATCGACTCTGGTAGCAAGCCTGGATATGAAAGTGGCGGGTACGCTGACTCGTGATCATATGAAATGGCAATTCATTTCATGACGTTGGACGTTTCGTGGCAGAGTCTGCGCGAAGGGCAGCCTGAATTCACTTGACGGCCATCATGACACTGCCTTGATAGTCATTGCGGCAGTCAGGCTCAGCTGCGGTAGTGGACTGGACGGAAGGAATTTGTGGCGAAGGTGATGGAGGAAAGTCATATATCGCGGCAAGCATGGCGATGCTTGGGGAGGCGATAATGATGTTGGATGGAGACGAAAAACACGAGTCAAGTGGTGAGCCGCTGCAAGAGTCGTCCTCGGATCACTGGGTGTTGGGGATTCAAAGGAATTGTGGGTCACTGGTGGCAGAGGTGCGAGATCTGTTTGCGGTAATCGCAGAATCGGAGCGTTTGAGCGCGCCGTTTGGTTTCATGCGACCAGTCCCCTGGACAAGACCACTGCCGCATGCGCGTATGGTGCCAGTATTTGTTCAAGAGGTGCACACTGGTGTCGCTTTTTTTGGTTTTTCGAGGCTGGAAGATGGGTGGGCTGGCGGGAATTAAGAATAGACTGAGACTTGTGAGAAGCAGAAGTCAAAGTAGGAGGGGCGGGTTGTTCGGGGGACTGTTGGGCGACGGAAACGGTGAAACACTTTGGGATAATTAAGGGATGACAACAAGAACCGGTGAGACGAAGAGAGGCAACGAAGGAGGAAACGGGGAGGAGGAGAGTGTAGACGATGTGGATGGCGACGAGGGGGAAAGAGGCAGGGATTAACCGGTCAGCCATGTTACCCACAATGGTACGTAGAGCCACGCCATAAAGTGCTGTCTGATAGCACTGATCTCGTGGTCGGTCAATTTTGCTGGAAGCTGTATTTTGGAAGCGCAGCGTTACTTTTCAACGACCACACACTTTGTGTTTCATCTGCATAGGCAGGTGCTGTGTTGTAAAGCACTGGGATCCACGGGAAGACGTGGGGGCATATTACGAGTATGGTGTACAATTGAGTCTAGAAAACATGCAACGGACGACGAGCCGGATATCAGCGCTTCAGCCACCGACAATTTGAACGGAAAAACACCACAATCACTATGATAACTCTGCAACCCCACCTTGCTCTCCCTTTTCCGTGACTCCAGCTATATGCCCAAGACCAGGCAGGACTATTTTCCAAGTCGCTCTGGAAGTGAGTACTCTACGAACTTGATTCTCGATCAGTTCGTGCAGCTTTGGGACATCTCTTAGCATGGCTCGACTACCCATCAGGGACGTGGTCTTCAAATTAAGAGTGAACTCTGACGGAAAAGAGACCGTTAAAACGGGCTCGGATGAAAAGGGAGACGGGGGTGCAATAGTGACCTAATAAATTCCATGAGTGGATGTACCATGGCCAGATGAACGCGAACTCGCCGATGACTCGAACAGATCGAGGGATATTGTGAGCGAAACGGGGAGCCGCGCAAAAGACGACATCGGGTAGTTGAACAAATAGGCAGTGGAGAGCGATACTGAGATGCTGTCGGCGTAGGACATGTGAAACTTGACGGACTGTGGTACGTCAGTGTCTGAGCGGGACGTGGTGCAGGATACTGACCGTTAAAGTGCTCGTTTCCCCTGTACCGTCCACGAGCTGAGCGTTGGACAACAGTGGCGCAGCGTTTCCGAGGTTCACCGCATGGATAGTAATGTGATCCTGGATGTGAAGAGACAGTCGTTCAGGGAGGAAAGTGACAAAACAAAGAAAGGGGAGCAAACAAGGAAACTGTGAGGACGGATTTTGTTGGCATATGCTTCTATTCGAGCCCGGGCAACTTCATTCCCTTCGGAGCCTTCTAATCCGTTTTGCAGTTTTTCCCGGTAGACGTCAGCTACCTGCCCAAAGCTTATGAGACTGCACCATGTCATGGCATGGTAGGTTGGCGGACCTGCCGAGCAAGGGAGTTGAACCAATTGGCCGACTCTGCGTCCTTTGGGGAAGCATCGGCTTCAGACGGTGGTGAACGTGTTCGCGACGAATTGTCTGGCTTGCTGAACGGATGGAAATTTGGGGTTTCTGATTCGTCACTTTGCGGGAGGAAGAAAAGGTATTTGAGGACGAGGACGAGGATGAGGAGGATGGATAACTGTCCGAGGAGAAGGCCCTGGGTAAAAGTAGGCGTCAAGGAGAAGATGTAGTTGTTACCCATCAAGAGACAAGTTTGGCTTCCGAGTCTCCCGGTTAGCGTTCACCATGAACCTTAGCCAGCCAGCCATCTTCGTTGCCTGGCCCAGTGCTCCCCTCACCAACTCCCTCGTCCACACTTCCATCGCTGGTCTTGGCCTCTCGACCTCCATCCTGTCCGTTATCCCTTCACCACCACCATCAAGCCTCATCCAATGGGCTAGCTACGACTGCATCGACCATGCCCTTACTGCTTCTGAGCCAAACCATGTCCTTTCATCATCTTATACAATCAGAAAGGCCCTCATTCGAAAGCACTTCTTGGCCCGGTGCTTGCAATCCTATCTCGTCAAACGCCCCGAATCATTTCTCGCAAAAGCCGTGCCCCTCACTTGGGACATCGATATTGCCTACGCAGATGAACTTGACGAAATGTGGAGCGACGAACTATGGGACCTCGGCAACACGCTCGATGCCAACAGCTGTGGCATCAAGCGATGGTTCATTCTCAAACCAGGCATGGCCGACAGAGGGATGGGTATCAGGCTTTTCGACAGCAAAGATGCCTTACACAGTATATTTCAAGAGTTCGATTGCGATCCTGACGATGACGAGGCAGATGAAACAACCACCTCTGTCATGACTTCTCAACTTAGGCATTTCGTTCTTCAGGTATCAGTAATGTCGATACCATGCTCCATCCAAACTGAGCGCCCATCCAGGAGTACATTTCTACTCCTTTACTTGTCGATCCAAACGAGGTCCCACTGTCGACTAAGGTCCAGCCACCATACGATCTCCGGGGTCACAAAGTCATTTTGTTTATCTCCGTGCCTTTGTCAACTCGAATGACATTCGTCTGACAGTTTCATTTGCGGACATACGTTGTTGCCTCCGGCGCTCTAACAGTATTCATGTACGAACGCATCCTCGCACTGTTCTCCGCCGAAGCCTACCACGCTCCCATGCGCTCCGACCTTGAACCGAACGTTTCCCTCACCCCCCACTTGACCAACACCTCCTTGCAAACACATCGCGGGGAGGAGAATGTCCGTCTTTTGGATGAGCTGATCGGGTGTCATATATTGTCTGGCGGAGAGGAATCGAGCAACAATGTGTTGAGCGCCGTAGATGTCGCCATGATCAAACAGCAGATAGCTGACACCCTATCAGAAACCTTCAGGGCTGCGCTCGACCAACCAATACACTTCCAGGCATGATAGTTTACTCCCTTCGGTCCTTTTGGTCCTCCAATCATCGTCTACAGCCGTTACCCAATGTCTTTGAGCTCTATGGCGCCGACTTTCTGGTCTCACACGAATCCGTTGGTTTCCAGGTCAAGCTGTTGGAAATAAATTCTGAACCTGCCATCGAACTCACGGGACCACGGTTGACTTGGATCCTGGAGGACCTGTTCAAAGCCATCGGAATTGTTTGCATCCAGCCTTTTGTGCGGCGAACTAACCACGAAGGCAGTAGTGTTTCATTCAAGACTGGAGAAACTCTGCACAATTTATGCAAGTGTCTTGACATCAAGGTTCATGCCTTCATGGGGTGCTGAATGGTATACGAGCATGGTTTGCAAAAGAAGGATTGTAGATGTTTGGAAGGTTACATGGTATGAATATACGTGACAAGTCAGTGTTTCCTAGAGATTTGAAACACATTCACAAAGGATTTATCAAGCCGCGGGCGAAGGTCCATACCACCTCTTCTTGTTTTTGGTCGAATGGACCGTCGATTTCGCATCTCGTTTCCGCTTCCGAACTTTCCCGCTGGTAATTGCTGATGTAGGAATGACAGTGTTGTCTGGCAGATTCCGCTGTACGGAAGATGTACATATATCTCGAAGTTTTTCAGCGAAAGTCTGGTTAAATGCGACGCATCTAATCCCAAAGCACTGAAGTTTGATGACCCCTTGCTTGTACATATTCGTGATCATCTGCGTCTGGAAGGGAGGTAACAAGTCCGGAAAGAGTGTCGTGCAGTTTGAAACGTGATTCAATTTCTGCAAGTATGTCAGTCTCTGGTGAACCGTATTCTAATGCACACGCACCTTCCGGTCTAGATACTCCAAGGTTTCTGGTGCAATTATCATGGTACCTTGGTCTCCCACCCGTTCATATGTGCCCAGGTAACGAGATGTTTTGCCTGATAAACAGCATACATCCATCTGTTTGCCAACGTCAAAATTATCCTCGAGTTTAATCCAAGCGCGAGTTTGGGGGTTGTATTGAAAGGTTGGTTTGACAACGAGACCTAGCGCAATCCCGGACGGAGACCAAATTACCTCGTCGCAGTTGATGAAGTAAAGTCCTTTACTGGTAAGATATTAAGAGGAATGTGCTTCTTTCCATGATCAATGCGTACCAAATATCCATAACATCCTATTATTCAATGCAGTAAGTACCGTGGATTTAATCTAACGTGGTGCCTCTATACCTTGTGGAGCCTGGCGCGAACATCATGATTGTGTGGTTGGATCGAAGACAACTTTGATTGACCCTCCACAGGCTCGTAGGGGAAGTCTTTCAGAAAATCTCTAAAATCAATTTCAGGAACCACTGCTTTTCTTGACTGTCGTGATGTCGTTAATTACTTGCTCGTGACAGGGTGCCAGGCTGACCTGTTCTAGTTCTTGAGTACAGTTCGAGAGCGCGACGCGAAGCTCGTTCAAAACCTGTGGCAGTACTGTTACAACTCCAGTGCATGTCATGGTGCAGTCGAATTTTACGAACCTCGTTGTACTCATGGACTTTATCTTTCGTCCGTCTGTACTTCTCTTGAAGGATTGACAGCTTTTCTTGATTCCGTGAAGCCTCCTCCTGCGCGCGAAGCCTATGTAAACTTGTAGACATGATTAAAAAAAACACATAATCACCTTTTCGCGGACGAGGTTTTCATTTTCAGCAAGCAGTCTGGCGAATTCTGCTCTCGTATGAGACATCGGCTAAGGAGAGGCATATTAGTCGTCCGTGGTCGACAAGCTGATGTAGGCGCCACCACCTCTGCATATTTCAAGGGGCTAGATGAGTCTTCCTCTGACTTTATGGAGGATACTTTTGCAAGCTCATCCTGAAGTCTGGCTATCCATTCATGGAGGGCAGCGTTGTCCGCTTTGAGAGAGTCGTTCTCAGCAATTAGTGCCTGCGCCATCTCATGCGCCATCCTATTCGAAGGGCCACCCGTGGACGGAGTAGTGGAGGTTCTCTGCCAGAAGATAGAGATGTGGGCTTGAGCTCGTGGAAATTGTAGAACGGGCCTACCCTTTCAACTTCGCGAAGTTGGGCTCTGACCACCTTGAGCTCTTGCGCGAACAACTTGACCATCTCTGATGCTAACTCTGGATCCATGGTGCTGTCCATCCTTCAAGGTGTAGAGCGAGTGGAACGAGTACAACCGCACGTGACCGCGACTGCAATCCAAGTTCGTGAGTGGATTGCAACTTGGGAATGCAAAGTTCATCACTTACAGACCGCGCGACGCTCACGCCGTCGCGGAAACGCTCTAAGTGGGACGAAGATGATCCCGAGGCCGAAGCAATCCAAAGGCGTCAACAATCTCTCAAACGTCGCATAAAGTCGGTTCGGAGTGCCCGCACCCCCATGGATCCTTCTCCGTCTCAGCGATCTCGCCCAACCCACCCCACCACACATAGTGTCTTCGTACCCCTCAGAAATTCTCATCCTCCAATCAGGCCGTCCCGTTCCGTCTACTGTTACGAGCGACTCAACCAAATAGAAGAAGGGTCCTATGGCATTGTATTTCGCGCCAGGGACAAAGAGACTGGGGACATAGTTGCCCTTAAGAAGCTCAAGCTCGACGAGGAGAAACATGGCTTCCCGATCACCGCACTTCGTGAGATCAGTGCTCTCATGGCTTGTCAGCACGAAAATGTAGTTCGAATTCGCGAAGTAGTCGTTGGTGACACCTTGACACAGTGAGTGCAGCTGTCCAATCGCCTACGATGTTGCGATCAACACAATCCACCGGAAGAGTCTACGTAGTAATGGATTTCATCGAGCATGACCTCAAGACACTCCTGACCCTGATGCCATCCCCCTTCCTACAATCGGAAATCAAAACGTTGATGCTGCAGCTATTATCTGCTGTTGCTCACTGTCATTCCAATTGGATTCTGCACCGCGATCTGAAGACCAGTAATTTGCTCATGAACAACCGCGGAATGATTAAGGTAGCCGACTTCGGCCTCGCACGAAGGTATGGTGATCCTATTGGGGTAGGAGGTTTAACACAACTAGTGGTGACCTTATGGTACCGGTATGTTGACGATGGCATCTATTTTATTTTGGTCCTCTCTTACACACGTCAACAGTGCCCCAGAAATTCTCTTGGGAGCTACCAAATATTCAACTGCCATCGACATGTGGTCTGTTGGGTGTATTTTCGCGGAATTGCTCTTGAAAGAGCCGGTTTTTCAGGCTCAAGGAGAGGTCGAACTCCTTTCCATGATTTTCAAGCTCCTCGGCCCTCCCACAAGCTCCTCTTGGCCGGAGTACTCCAGTCTTCCCCTCGCCAAGACCATCACCCTCCCTGCCCCACATGCTCACCAATTTCGCCAGCGATTCCAGTACATGACAACATCAGGGATTGATCTTCTACTGTCATTTTTGACATATGATCCAGCGCAGCGGATAACTGCTGAAGAAGCTCTGCGTCACCCTTATTTTAGGTCAGTTGTCGTCGTCGTCGTCGTTTCCATTTCACTAATGGATTACACAAAGTGAATCCCCTCTTCCCAAGCACCCAGATCTTTTTGCTTCATTCCCATCAGTCGCTGCCGGAGAAAAGTGAGTAATGAATGTCCCTTCCGGCGACACAGCACGTGACCTTGCTGGTACCCAGACGCAAGAAGCCATTTGATAGCCCCTCTGCACCTGTGCGAGCGGCAGATTACATTAAATTCGCAGAGAACGATATGCCATAGTGTGCAGTTTATGATATATCTATTAGGGACTGCAAGTACACGTAAGAACGGCAAGTGGAGTAGGCAAGAACACCGCTTGACTACAGACTGCCAGCACCATCACCAATGCTATCTTCAACACTGTTTAGCAGCTGTCGCATTCTCTGAAATCGTGTCCTAGTGCGATCCATTTCACCGCACTTGTCATAGAATTCTTTCACCTCTTGTACAGTGAACCTGAATTCGTTAGCTATGTCATGGATCGCTTGATCAATGCAATGAAGCGGGACCACCACTTGTCTGTCTCCTGATGCAAGTGTGATTGGTGCCGCAAATGTATCAGAATGTGAGCTTGAGACGCTGTAAGGCTCTTGAGCTCGGTGCTCGACTCCACAAGAAAATCCTCACATTGTTTTCGTTTTCTTTGTGGCGTGTGGCTCATCGCTACCTTGGTCATCTGCTTTCCGTTTCCCCCACGCTGGAGGAGATTGGGTACCAACTCGAATGCGCCATTCTTCGCTCTCTTCACCATCTGCCATTTCCTCTTCATCAGGGCTTCGTCGAGCATGCATCCTCGACATTGAAGCCTGTGGCTCGCTGGAGATTTGGTCCGGAGTAAACAGAATGATCGGCACAGTAGGATTGGTGTTGCCATCGGTGCACCCTGCTATCTGTCTTCCTGCGTGATCCGCCTGAAGCGACTCGTCCACCGGCTTTGTGCGCTTTTTCCTCGTGCGCCTGGTTTTTTCCTCCGCCTGTCGAACATAACCATACTGCCCTTTCTCCCCATGGGCTGGCTTTTTCTGATCCACGATTGCGGCAATCATGTTGTCCAAGCGGACCGAGTTCTTCTTGTAACGCTCCCGCCATGACTGCCATGTGTGTCGAGTTACCCACGCGTACTCTGGGTCAACAGCCTAGGAGGTATCAGAAGGGGACCGTTAAGCATATCCTCGGGACCCACCATCTCACATAGTTGTTGGTACAGACGATTACCAGTTCTACCGCCCGTTTCCTTGTAAGGAATTTTGGTTGCTATCCACTGGCATAGACGTTCTTCGTCCTCTTCAGTAAATTGAGTTCGTCTGAATGTGATAAGTACCGCCTGTGATCGACGAGGGTGTTGGAAACTCACTCTTCCCCAGGACGCCGGCCTCCTGGGTTCTTATACACCAGTGGCGTATACACGAGTGCACCTTTCTCCACGCATTTCTTGACCCATAAGTAAGATTCGATATACTTGTCTGGGAGACCTTGATATGACTTGACGAGATGCTGGAAAACTTCTGTGTTCGGGTCTGCGAGGATTACACGAGCAGACTGAGGGGATGCAGTGGGGTCTCCTCCGGAATGCTTGGGTCACCAAAAAGTCTAGTAAGGCCCTAGAATACGACAGCTATGACCACCCAACTCACCATGATGCGCTGGCTGAGTGCCGCACGCGCGTTCACATTTGCGATGCTAGGATGTATGTGCATCTTGATGGGTACTCCATTCTCAACAAATATCTGTTTCAACAGCATTCCTGCGATCTTACAAGCGTCAACGTAGGTGTAGGGCACGAAATGACGTTCAGGGCGATCTGGACTGATCCAGCAAAGGCGGAGGCGCTCCTCTTCTGGAGTGCCGGGCTGGGTTAGAACGTAGCCTTGCCTTGGCACCTTACTTTCTACGCGGCCACCAAGAGACTGAGCTGCACGTCAAATCTATGACCCAACCCGGTGCCAAGCCCACTCACAGTGATTGTTTCGCATAACTCGGCCTGTGTTTCTTGAGGGATGTCCTTCTGTATGAAGAACTTGACGGCTAAACCGCTCTCGTCTTGGAAAATTGGCTAGATAAAATAGTTGTGAGGTCTTTAGAAACCACTCTGCCACCGAGACTCTGGGACCGCTCACCATGATCCCTTTGCAGTTAACGGCCGTGGATGTGGATGTTAGAACCCAAGGATCGGGTTAGGATTAGGTTTGAAAATACTAGGGTTAGGGTTGTGGTGCCACTACCATGATGACTAATGCTCTCCCCACATCAAGTAGTGAAACAAACGAAATTCAGTCACCGATACATAAACTAATCCGTGCACATATATGAGTAGCAGTGCACAATATCATACTTAAAGGTGTTAAGACGCTCTCATCATTCTGAGCTTGTCCGTCACATCATCCGGACGTACGCTCTTTGTCGTCGCCCTACCGTTCCAAAATCGAGTTGGTCTGCTGACCTTCACCTCAACCTCGAGCTGTGAATCTGGGGCATGGATACCGATACCAGGGTCTCCTGCTGCGCTAGTAGGTGAAAATTGGAGCTTCTGAGCGGTTCCGTGGGCTTGGGCGACAGCTGAAATATCTTCATGGTCGACGCCAAAGAAGTTCGCCAATTTTTCTACGCGCCGACTCGCGTCAGCTGTCGCAGGCCGCCGGGGAAGCGTCCTGGACTTTGATGGGACATGGGAAGCACGGTGGTAGAATGGAGAGGTCTCAACAGATGAACGGGAAGAGCGCGACAGAAGGTTGTCAGAATATGTGTCCATCGATGCCCTTGCGCGCGGAACATCACCATTAGGAATATTCACCGGGGGGTTCGAGTGAGTTTCGGGAATGGTACTTGGGAACGGTGAGGGATTAGGTATAGCTACCATATTCATCTGAGTGAAAGAAGTAAGAGAGCGTGCAACATCCTGAATTCCTATCTCACCGTAGTTTCGGGACTATGAGCCTCACTGACAATGTACTCTGTGCTGGGCGTCTTAGAGGTAGTGCCAGTCACCGACAATGTGGGGTGGGTGTCGCCTTGCCCCTTTAGTGATTTACTTCTCCGCAAAACTCCCTCAGCAAATCCAGTGACAGGTGACTCCTGTACGAATGTCGAAGGGTCGAGACTTCTGCGTTTGTGATGATAGCCACCACGACGCGAGTGAACAGAACGTGAGGTCCCGCGGGATAGGAAAGTAGGGCTTAGCACCATTTCTGCAGGAATATCCTCTCCCAGGTGCCTGGTCAACTTTGCAAGTCTAGCGCGGTGGAGTTGTTCTGTATGCCAGAGCGCAAGTGCTGGATCGTCTTCCTCACGCTCTTCATCTTCCCCAGCAAGTAAGACGGCGGAAAATGGCGACTTATTTGTGGGACTTCTAGGTGGTATGTCAGAGACATTGACTGGAGGGAAGGACATGATCAGCGTTCTCGGTGAGTGTTGTGGTGTGGAAATATGCGAAGCAGTCGATTGAGAAACAATGGAGGTCGTCGAGGGTCGGGAAGCAGGACGGCCAGGCGTTCTGCGCTTCAGGGAATTCGAGGGCCTGCTACTGCAAACCGCATTCTCGTCCTCTGCCGTCGCCTCGGCTACCCTCTCCAGGCTACCTACCGTGTCAAACTGTCTTGGAAAGACAATGTGATGAAAAGCCCGTCTGAACCTCTTTATAGTGAACTTGGAGCCTCCAGGGCGGTTGGAGGAGTCATTATTCTCCTGAGGACTAGTCAGGTGAAGGAAGGGAGGGAGAACAGGAGGGGGTATGGAGCGAGAAGACGAAGAACTAGCAGTTTCATACGACATCTCTCGATGTAGTTGGCACTTTGCTTACTCCAGTTAACGGGAAAGCATTATGTATCTAGCTGGCTGGCAGCATTCGCAGGACAGAGGCGGACACGCCTAGATCTACATGTGGTTTTTGGACTCACAGAAGCGAATCATGCAGCTGGCAAATGCTGGGATAAATCTGGACGCTTTGTAACCTAGAAACGCACATTGACAAAGGTGGGAATGCCTTTGGCAGTGTGGGTTTTTGAGTCTGGCTAGTTCTACGGAAGGCTCGAGGCAAACTCACCTCAGCTAGAGCTCAAGCGCGGTCCCGTCATTCACTGGGGGGCAACGCATTGCAAGTGGTCTCCAGAAAATCCGAGGGACACAGGACTTGACTTCCGTCGGAGGCTCTCTCGGAGCTTTTGTTGTATTTGTGAACATGCTGAAAGGCTACGGATTAGATTGCGAGCTTATTTTTGATGGAGTCCAACGTGATGACACAGCATTTCTCGTAATGGTCGTTTTGCTGAAGCGAAGGTATAGAGTAAGTGTACGTACTCAGGTACACCGACTTGGTAGGGTCACATGAACATGGGTATACCGCCATAGATGAATACGAGCTGGTGACAATAAAAATATGCGTCTGATTGTCTCAAGTCCGGTGACCAACGTCCCCAACAACAAAAGGCTCCTCTTTCAACAAGTCGTCACCTTGAGGATGACGGGAAGATTTGCCAGCAATGGCTGACATTCGCAAATCGGATGGTAGTTTTACCAGCGAAACGCGCTTCGCCGCTCTGGTTTTGTTCCATTCCTCCGCCTGTTCCTCTGGGAAATCGCGTACTACGGGTAGGTTCTCATGCAAGGATGTGTCTGGCAGGGACTGGTTGGTGGTGGATAATGATAAATATGAGGTTTCGTCAGGGGATGGATAACAGCTCGTCGAGCTATCACATCCTTGTGTGACTGGTGAATCGGTGGCGAGAGATGGCCCCCAAAGTGAGGGTGCGGCAAACGCTTCGCCCAACGATGGCCAGTCAGGACCAAAGTCTAACGCAGAACGGAATGTTTCATAAGTGGATGAGTCCAAGGACTGCGAGCCTGTTGGAGGAGTCTCTTCGTGAAACGAACTCTTGGGTCGAAGTTCCTGAGTAGAGAATGACGACTGCGAGGTATATTCGGAGTAGCGTTGCTGCAACGTTTCGGTTGCAGCTTGCAAAGCGAGCGATGTTGCCTGTTTGAAATTCCTCTCCTCAACAGCGAGGTCATTGAGAAGGATGTTGCGATGACAGATGAGCTTGGTGACATCTAAGCGCATTGCCTGTATTTTCTTGGACATGGTCTGAATAGTATCCTGCAAACGATCTCGGGTGGATTTCTGGAATGGTGCCAAAATCCCAATATTTCTAGCGATGTGCATACTAGAATCGATTTGTGCATTGGCGGCGCAAATACGATTCTCCAGATCTTCCACCCGAGTATGTATCGTATGGGATCTGGAGGCGAGACGAGGAGGTTCTGCCCCGACCGGGTATGGCTTCTCCACGACTGAGAGATCTCCGGCGCTAATGCGTACAGCGGCCAATTCTGCTTTCACTGTATCAAACGTCTCCTTGAATTGTGATGCTCCCTCGACCTCGGGTGCGGATAAATCTGCCAATTCACTCTGACGACCATCTGTGTCCGCAGAGTACCCACCGTGCGACCCACCATCACCAGGGGCCTCATCCATCGGCTCAGAGATGTTACGGTGATCCCACGTCAGCATTCTTGGTTGACCGAAATTTGGAAGCTGCAAGTCATGAAGATGTGACGTAGCAGCAGCTACTCCGGTGAGCTCGAGAACCTTGCCTGTCATTCCGAGCGATCGCATGCGTATGCCCGTGGTCTTGAAGGCACTCGCATAGTTAATACGAGATATCCATTCATCCATCTCTTTCTCCTCAGTTGTCTGGAAGAGAATATGACGTCCATCGCGAGTGGTGAGGCGAAAAGTATTCAAGTACTGTGGTACAGACAGGTGAGGGCTAGACAGGTGTAGCGCGAACTGGCTCACCTTGCTATAGGATCGGTCCAAAACTGCCAGTGCATCATCCAAGGAAATGATTTCATCAGGCTTGAATAATGTTGACGGTATGGGGGGTTTCCTTGGCGGATCGTTCCATGAAAGTAGTGTTGATGACCATGATAGATCACGGAAAAGAAGAAGCTGAGATCTCGTAAGTGCGACACTATATGGCCGCCACTTGCGGTTCAATGGCTTTTTCCCCCCTTCCAATATATCATCTTTACGATTGAGTACAGCGACCTTGGTGAGCTTGATGGTCCAGGTCTCGGACACAGGTAGCCTCTCAGGTACCCCGCCAAAGCCGTTGAGAGACGGACTTGCGATACCCCCAACACTCAAGCCAAAGAATGGAGTCGTCGATCGCATGTCCGCTGATCCTAGTTGTACCACGTGCCCCTTCGCAAAAGCTAGGAGGATCTCATTATAGTTCCAAGAAGTACCTGTACCATCCCATCGAAACGGGTTCTCAAGTGGAATTTGGCCATCGACGTTAACGCGGAGCTGATCCAGCAGATTCTAGAACGACATCTGAGGCAAACTGGTGAGAGTAGTGCGAAACACTCACATTTGTAATGAGATAGTAGGGGTCGACCTTTGGTCTGCTCAGTAATGTATTCCCACTTTGTATCATTGGACTTGGAAGCCCAGATGACGTGGAGGGTCTAGTGAGGTTTCCTTCGACGCTCCCTTCGGGGTCTAAGGGGTCCTCGATAAAGATGAACGGTGCAAAAACGATGTTGTCGTAGAAGCACTGAGTGACTGTCATGAATGCTCCACTGTAATGCCAACGTGGTTCTACACACATCAAGAACTTCAGGAATCAAGCCTGGGAGCTTCGTATTCCTCATATAATCCGCCTTGGACATCTTCCGTCTATTTGACTTGTTGAAAGCGTCGGTGTGCAACATGATCAAGCTAAAGGCCAAGATATATGGGTGATCTGAATGGAATATAATCATCATCGTTGTCAATTGGCACGTCGGGAAAGTTAAGGATGGCACACCTCTAGAAGTGAATAGGTCAGGGTTACATGAAAGATACCTGTTCGCGAATGCTTCGATGACTCGATCAATTTGCTGTGTCTCCCGCGGAAGACCGACATCCATTAACAGCCTACGCAATGCGACGTCCAGAGGGTCTCCATGAAATACAAAACGTTCGATAAATAGCTTGAGCGAATCAGTATAGATGGGGTCTCCACTGCAGAAAGTAGTTAGAACGAGCAGAGACTGCCCAGCGTAATCTTACGAGGAAGCCAGGACTCCAGCTATTTCGGCCTTGGAGACGAGCGATACCAATCTGTTAATGAAGTTGTCGGGAGATTCACCCACTCGGGGTTTCAGGACATCAGGTGGAATCTGGGATAGAGAAGGCCGAGGAGAGCGAGAGATTGGAGACGACGCGACTCCACTGGAAAACGAGGGCCCATTTTTAGTGACCGGTGATGGCGATGAGGCAAAGAGATTAACAGAAAGTCGATGCAGAAGTGGTGGATTAGTTGAGGAACGAGGTCGGGGATTGGGTGCGCCACTTTTGAATCGTGATATGGGGTTGGTGGAGATCGGTTCGTTGCTTGAAGAAGGGACCGTGGGTGGCTGTGATAAAGCAAAGAGAGAGCGTGAACGCGAAGGAGTTGCAGAATCAGCCGTAGTTGGACGTCGCGTGGATGAACGATGTAAAGCAAGAAAACACGGATCGGCAGTTGATGGTTGAACATTGGTCCTATCTGGAACAACTGGGTTTTGCGGCAAACTAGGAATGTTGGTACGAGCTGTCGATGGGTGACGAACGCCGCGTTCTGAATGGCGTCTAGAAAGTCTTGCGCCGCTAGAATTGCTACGTGAGGGAGCGAGCGAGCCTGGAGATGCAGTGAAGTCCACTCGGAGCGGGGAGGTGGGTTTTAACGCTGGAAGCGAGGGCGACTCGGCTGGGACAGTGAGATGTTGCCGGGATGATGACGAAAATTTGCGTGACCAGAAGGAGGATTTTCGTACCAGAGGTGTGGAAGGAGTGTTTCCACTGGTAGTGCAAGGCGAAGTCGAGGCTCGCTTCGCCGTTGTAAACATTTGTGTCATTGAAACACCTCTGGTACGCTGTTGCTCAAGACTTGACGAGGGCTTCTCTGGCCGCAGCAAATGCGTACTCTTACTTTTTCGCAGGACGTTCTCGATACTCCTGTTCGGAAAAGATGTAAACGAGACAGAGTTTATCTGAGAAGGAGGGGGGGTGTTATGGTGGACATCCAGATAAAAGGTGGGCTGCGGAGGAGTGTCTGTCGCATGCTGGACAGAGATGGACACCCGGGCATCGTTTAGATGGGCGCTTGGTTCATGGCTAGTAGTGTTTGCATCGGCCTGCGGGGATGGGATCGGGGGAAGATCTTTCTCGAGCAACAGTCTACGTGGAGATGTACTACGCAGATTGGCGGTGTGGTCATCTGCGTGGGGTAACTCTGCAATATTTTTGCGTGGTGAAGAGGATACGGGAAGTATGCGGCGTGTCCAGTGTGGTAGGGAGAAGAAGTGGATACCACCGCCGGAGGAGTTTCCGCTGCTGTCTTGGACTGGCACAGGGCGTGTCTGCTCGGCGGGCGATGGAGCCGGTTTGAGATTCGCGATGGAACCCGAAGTGTCAGAGCGGCGTATGTCTGCGGAAGGGGGTTGTCTATCTCCCAAACCAAGTATACCGACCATGAGTACAATGAGGGGCTGTGAGCACGGTGCTCACTACCGAAGCCGCTGGGGAGACGTCGAGCACGGTGAGCACAGGAAACGTTGAATATTGCGGGCAGACACTGCCAAAACTTCGGCTCGTCGTGGGCGGGAGTGTTACAGCAGCTTATGTAACTAAGTACTAACTACTTGAACGTCGATAAGCTTTCAAGCACCACCTTTTCGACTCTCAATCTCTCTGCGTTTCCTCAGCAAAGTTTCGCGCTGTTGATGGATCAGAAATGAGATGCAGCGAATTCATTCAGACGAACCTCTGCCGTCCGTCTCTTCTCTCCATACTTCATCCGCTCGTAGAGTTTCCGCTTCTTGTTACTCAGCAGCATCTTACCCATGTCTTCCTCGCCTTGATCGACAGGCTTCTCCTTCTTTGCCCGCTTCCTCTCCAATCTCCGCACTTCCTTCTCGAACGTGCCATATTCCATTCCCGCCGCCTCAGCTGCCAGTTCCGCAGCACGCAGAGACTCTGCGTCTTCAGCATTGCTGATGCCCACAGTCTCAACAACCTCGCCAGCGCCATCTTCCTCCTCATTTCGCTCCGAAGCTGGTTCATCCTCGCTGTCGGGTACCTCCTCCGCCGACGCTTCCTCCAAGTGGGACAGACCCATAGTCGGGTCGTAGGCTCCAGGTTTATCGCCGAACGGAGACAAATGAGGAGGAAGTGTGGCACCTTGCGCATAGAGATCCTCAAGAAGGATCTTTCCTGCATTGATGCAATCTACAACCCATTGCGGCTGGACATATTTCCGTCTTCGCCGCCGTTCTTTCTTCTCTGCCGACTCATTGGCCTTGGTGATCACGGGTCGGTCGATGATGACATGAGTGACGGAATCGTCCGATTCTGTGATGGGAGATCCACTTCCAGACGATGTTGGCCAACCAACTCGACCACCAAACGACCTTACCAAGAATTCGAAAACCGGTCGGGATGTTTCGCGCGACAGGAAGAATGTATACGGAGAAAATAATGATGTAGGTGTAGATTTGCCTGTCTCAGATAATGACTGCAGCGTAGGTAGCGATGCCGTTGCATCCACGCCAGCAGAAGGGTGGACGACAAATTCTTCGTCGACCTCGGTGAACTTGGTAGTGAAATCCCTGGAGTCGATGTCAACATCTTCATTGACAGGTGATGGATCGGCAGTAATGGTTTTGATCGCTTGTCGAACCTCCTTTGTCGAAGCCATTTTGCCAGCGTTTTCGGGTTTTGGAATAGAGACGATGTTTTTCTCTGTTGTCTGGACACTGAATGCGCCTAGTCCGGCTCCAGCTTCATCTCGGGTGGAGTCCAAGGGAGGTGGGTAGACAAGCCCGGCGTCCGTGTAGAGCTTGAAAAAGACGAAACCGAGCAGTGTTTGATAGAGTTCCAGGAATGTCAACATTACTCGGACATCAACGTCTGACGGTATCTGCAAACAGGATTCTTAGCACGCCAGACACTGTAAAATCTAGCAAAAGCGTTACGTTCTGCGTAAACTGATAGGGTACGAGCCAGGTGACATCCTGGTCCATGACTTCCGCCTGGTAATATATTCCTTTGATGGAGAGGAAGACCTTCCTGAGCGAACGCGAATGCATGACGTAGAGTTGCCATTCGGCAGCCAGACGAGAACAATTGGCGATCAACGATGGTGACACACGATCGTTGGAAGGTAGCGAGGCAAAGAGAAATATCATACAAAGCGCATCATCGATGTCTCGTACGGCGTCAATGAAGGTGGGGTATCTGAAGATCGTATGAGTCGCCAGTGCTAAGATGGTAGAGGAGCATGCTATACCTCTCCTTTATGATGTGATCCAGTCGGTAAGTTGGTTTGCTGTCCTCCAGATTCTTCGCAATACTCCATTCTCCACGGCCAAGAGCTCTAGAAATTTTCTTTGCAAACGCCTTGTGTTCTCTCAGCTTGTTCAGCACTGGCTCGTGAGCAAGATATGCAATGTCCTTTGTGTAGTAAAAGGATGTTGGAGCCGTCGACCCTTTGTTGGCTTTCTTTCTGCTTCGCGGCTCACGCGGAAATATCCCTGTTCTACGTTATGGCTGGAGACGAGACACGACCAAGTCAAATATACCTTTGAGGATACACAACCGCCGGAAGTCGGCCAAGGAACACTGTAATTTTTTGACCGCGACTGACCGGGTCATGTAGGCCTTGGCTGCCCCAGCCTTGCCCTTTTGTTTTAAACGGCCCATGTGTGCCCACCCTAGTTTTCTATGATGGCCAGATTTTGTTGAGATGAAGAGTGGTGGCTTTGTTTGTGCAGTGTCAACACGCCTCGAGCTCCACCACTACCACAAGCATGAGGTGAGCGGGACTGATACGGTGCTTGGAACGTCGTGCTCAATGTTCGCATGTCAGTCAGTACGTTCATGTCCCTAAATCTGAGTTAGACGAGGCACAGCTACGCCAGCTGGAGGAGCATGAGATCAGCCAGGGTCCCTTGTCAGTTTTGCAGCAGGCCGTTCGCAACCATGCTCAAGTCCTTATCTCCCTCCGGAATAACAAAAAGTTGCTTGCACGCGTAAAAGCCTTTGACCGACACAGTAACATGGTTGGTCACCCTCTTCGTCTCGTCCCTACTCCATCTCACTTGTGATTCTCCGCCCAGGTGCTCGAGAACGTGAAAGAGGTAAGATCGCCGATATCATCTCATACTATTTCGTTGACGATCTCTCTAGATGTGGACTGAGACACCAAAGGGTAAGAATAAGAAACCGGTCAACAAGGACCGCTTCATCAGCAAAATGTTCCTGCGGTATGTGTTCGTCCTTGTCGTCATGCAATAATCTGATTTTCAGTAGTGGGGACTCTGTTATTCTAAGTACGTTTGTGGTATGCCTTGAGGGCCCTAGATACTGATTTTCGCGCAGTTCTTCGCAACCAAGCTTGATACTCGTGAAACGTGGCTTGTCCTTGGCCTGCATTCACCAACGAGCTCTCCTCGTGTTGTGTGGTATGCGCCTCTACTCGGTTGGTGTAAGAGTGCAGCGATGGCGTAAAAAATGAGTTCAAGTGTATCGATTGCATTACTTTGATGAGTATACTTCCATGATTTTGTCGGGCTGCAGTACCTCGGGCCTTGTACATCCAACTTTGTGATGCTGGTTGTTGAAGAGATATTTAAGAGCATAGCAAGCCATCAACGTCCGGATTCCCTCGTGCAGATGGGCACGACACTCGAGTCAATCAGATCGCTTTTAGTGTTCTGAGTCACTGGTATCCACAACCTATGCTACGAGGTTGCGAGAAAGAGCTGGCGAATTTCTCGGTTGGCAATGCTGAGCTGGTTCTCTATTGCCACCTGGGGCTGTATGAGACATGCACTGGGGGCAAGGAGATGCACTCACGGTGTCGGTGAGGTGCTTGTTGCGTTCGATCTCTGCACGAAACCAGCGGAGCGTCTCTGCCCGTGTGCGTGGGTCGGGTATAGCTATGGCGCTGTGCTGTGAGGGGGGGTTCTAGGGAGATATTGTAGACTCGTACAGCGTGAGGCCCTGATGGCGAAGCGGTAGAGACGGAGGACGCGCTGTTGAAGGATAAAGTGTCTGAGAGAGAGCATGGTCGTTTAAATTTTGTGGCTACCCCGTGGCGGCTTGTTTTGCTCCGCTCGCGTTGCAACCAGGCCAACTCTTCTTTCCTTCAAGTCCACCATGTCTTCATCCGATAATGTTCCTCCACAGCAATTGTCCCCCGTCGTCGCCGTGTCAGACGGCCTCGCCAATCTCACCATCCAACCCAACAATTCGTCCCTCGTTTCTCAAGACTCCCCCCAATCCCCTCAAAATCACCTCGACTCTCGTCCCTTCATCATGTATTCTCGCTCTCAGCTCCTCTTTATCCACAAATCCCCTTTGGTCCAACTTCCCTACGGCATGCCAGCCCTAAAAGATTGGTTCGGGTCTGTATTCGCACCCCCTCCCCCCCGTCTTCTAGCAGCCTGCTCACCACATCTCCAGAACCGAAAGTGACCAGTTGAGTTCCAAAAAAGACTCTGAAACAACCCTTCCGGTCGGTAACCCGCGAGACCGACGGTGCGTAGTTTGGTCTCCCTCCCAGCTCCTCCGTTGACATCGCACGCTCAGGTTCCGTCGAGAAACGGATGATGGTGGTACGTTTTTCCTTTCGCGGCGCATGTATTCTCTTACGCCATTCTCAAGGTTCTGCGAGACAATCATTCCGTGGAGCCGCCATTACCCAGCCTTCTCAGATGGGAAATTTCAAGCATCAGTCAATTCGTGCGGCGGACCGGGACCGGGACAGAGATGCTGAGAAAGAGCAAGACCGTGAAAGGGTCAAAGAAGGTCAAGAACGACTGCGCAATGCGAGTACAGATATCATCTGAACCACTTCATCGTATTAAACGCTATCATTCCAGTTATCCGACAAGTATGATCGCGATCGCCGTGCCCTGTCGTCCATATCACAAATGCGAGCCAAGGACAGAGAGTTGGCCCCTCATCTTACTAATCCTTCCTCAAGGGTCACTGCCCAGGGACACCAAACAGTTTCATCACGTGTAAGTGACTCGCGGGACGCTCAAAGGAAGAAAGACGGGGAATCCAATGAAGATTGGCGAAGAGGTATGTATCATCAAAAGTTTGTTGCATGCTGCAAGAGTGACCGGCTCCACCGTGGCAGGCGCAGATCAACCCCGAACAGGCAGAGACCGTACGCACTATAGTGGTGTTCTCAACCAGACGCTCACTTTTTTGACCAGGACCGGAGAATAGTCGCAAGGACCGTGACGATCGCGAACGGCCACGTTCTAGAGTACGAGATTCCTCCCAGTCCCGACGTGAAGGGTCCCCTTCAAGACGTGATAAAGAGGATCGGCGAATGGACCGTGATGACGGATATAGTTACCGAAGGGACAAAGACGACCGCGACAGGGATTTTGAACGTGACTCCGAGCTCGAAGACCCCAGGAGATGGAGAGATGATGGGAAGAGAGATGAGCGTATGGCTGCTAGGCGCGAAAGGGAAGTCCGCTCGCAAGTCCGCGAGCGCGATCGCCGTGACCGACCCACATGGGATGGAGGTGACCGTTCCGACAGACGCTGGGCTGCTGGAGATGACCGGGACAGTCGGGGAAAGAAGTCGAGTGGCAGGGATAGGAAGCTTGGTGAAGATGGTAAAGACCGTGATGACCGCAAAGACCGCGAGCGCGAGAAAGAGCCTGCTTGGATGGATACTTACATCCCAAGCAGTGGCAGTGGTGGAGTTATTGGCGGCCACCGCTCTGGTGGAGAATTAGATGGTATCCAGGCGTTTAGGAAGGAAATGCAGCAGAAAGACAAATCCACCTCGCCTGTGGTTCCCAGTCTCGCGGTGTCGCAAACACAAGCTTCATCCCCTGGTCAGGCTCCAGAAAACCAGCTAGACGAGATCCAGCTCTTCCGTCTGATGATGAAAAGAGAAGAGGAGAAGAAGAAATCAGATTCCCCTGTGGTTCCCCCTGTAGTTCATCCTTCCACTGAGAGTGTCTCTGCAGGTCTTCACGATGATGGTTCACAAGGTGCGCTGCAAATGTTTAGTGAATTCATTCTCATTCATCATGGTAGCAGTTCGTGTGTCTCTAGAGGTCGGCGCAAACTTGACAATTACGCCTGCTCCGTCAAGCGAAGATGTTTCTCATGTGTCATCGCCTGGCGAACAGCATGAGGTTTCTGTCGTTGTCGGTGCGACTACTAATGCGCCAATGCCGATTGCGTCCCCCTCTTCCCCACAAACCTCCGTATCATTGGCTTTCAGCGGTCAAGAATTCGAACCCTCTGATAAATTGACCCCACAGAGTTCGCGAATATTCTCAACTACACTCTCATCCGACCCGCCTGCAACGGCGAAGCCATCTATTGACGCGGCGATTCCCGCGAACCAAGCTCCTCAATCTCATCCTCCCGGTGGATCTCGACTGCTTGCGCTGGGATCCCGGAATCCACAAAATCCAGTTGTTTCGTCTGTACGCTCCTCCCAAAGCCCAATATCTTTGGTCCAAAAGAACGGAAATGTTGGCGTAAACGCAGTTGTTGGTGCCGGGGTGAATGCCAGTCAATCAATCGAGCCCTCACACTTTACACCCGTGTCCGAAACTCTACGATCCAACAATGGGTTTTCTCCATTCGATGAACACAGAGGCGCCCCTGCCCTTCCAAATACATCTGCACCCGAAGCAATCCATCGCGGACCTCTGGCCTTGACAGGTGATCGCACCGTTTTTCCCGCAGACCACATATTGGCTGCTGAGCCTGGCCTTGGAGGCGGTTTTTCGAATAGCCACGCGGTTCAGTCATTCGAACCTGTCGGGTCGGGTATTGCTGCTGCAAAAGGCAGTCGATTTGCAAAGTTCTTCGATGGGAAGAGCAGAGATAGCCAACCTGTTCCCTTCGCGAAAGGTCCGATAGGTGCATCGGGACTGTCGCAACCCGCCCCTCAGAAAACGGATCTTCCGGGCTTGCATCCTCCCCATAACTCTGAAGCCAGAGCAATGGAGGACATCTTTGCAATGCTCAATAACTCTGCGCAGGTAAGCGTTGATCCAACTCCCAAAAAGCAAGTTTTCATACATCCCTAAACAGGCTCAGAGACTCGGCGTTGCTCCAGAACTGCCCAACCTAGATATGGGCTATGGCTCATCCTCGAACAATCTGCATGCCTTGCAAAACGCTCAGGGCCATCCTCATCTACTCGGTCCCAGTCGGATGGACTCCCTCTATGATGATAGAAACTTTGTCCCAGATGGTATGGTGCCTGGCCTTCGGTCTGTTCCACCTCCTCGCAGTCGACAGGGCAGTGCAATTTTCTCTGACTTCCCTGATGAGCCCATACAATTCAACAATGGTCAACGTGCTCCAACTCAGATTTATCAAGGCCCAGTACCCTCGATGCATATGCAGCATGGCAACGTAGGGCGGAATGGTCCTATCTCGATGCAGGCAGCTCAGTTCCGCGGTGCTCCATCTCCTAATCACCTCGCCTCGGCGCAGCGTTTACCGCCTGGCCTCGCTAATTTAGGTGGACGGCCCCCTCATGAGCCCAGCCAGTTTGTCAACACATCTGTTGGGATGACGAATGGCGGCCTTCATGGGACAGTACATGGAAACGGGCCTCAACCACCTTTCAACAACTTCCAACAACCTTCACTAGGCTTCAGTGGCGGGCCTCAGATTCGCGCCCCTCACCCGGGTACACATCAGCTACAAGGGACGTTGGGTCCGAACGCGTTACAGGGACTCGTTCATCCTGGTAGTCTCGGATCGAGTCAGGCACAGTTGTTGGGTCTTACCGGGGCTAATGGCATGCATGGAGGACTCCGCGGGCCTGGTGGAGGATTCGGGCAACAGGGCCCTCAGGTTCAACCACCTCATATCGCTTTGAGGCAACACCAGCAACCTCAGCAGCAAATCCCCCCACATATGCTTCCACTGCACCTCCAGCAGCAAGGCTTCGGTGGCGGGGCTGCCAACCAGCCCGCCCATGATCTCATGGCTTTGCTCATGAACGGAGCACGCAGAGACTGAGCTAGATGCTAAATATACTATTTCGCCTGGTGACTATCTGATTTCGTTTCTCCTTGTTCGTCTAAACTCTGTGGACCTTGCCTACATTCCTTATTGATACATAGTTTCATACCGTTCGTTCGATTCTTCTCACTGTTTCACTATGAATTATGAGTTTGGGCCATGATGGCAACGCATATGAATTCCTTGGCACCATACGTTTGCATAAGTTCCAGCGGTTTACTTGTGCTGTTCGGGTGAGATACGCTTGTTACGTGCGCCATCGCCTGTCAAGAAACAACCGGGCGGCCCGTGATGGCGGTAATTGTCGGACGAATGGAGGGCCAGACTTGGCAAAAGCCAATCGGGGGAGGGTTTCAGTTCACTGAGAATTCACTATGAAGGAAGACTTCTATTCTTCCGTGGCAACCAGCAAAACGTGCGGCGCTCTTGAACCTACAAAACACCGTGGTGTTTGAGTGTCGCCTTATCCCCGTCGTCGAAATTTATTACAAAAGGTGGATCACCAAGGATGAGTTGCCACTGGCACTGGCAGTGGTTTGGGAAATAGCCCTGTTGAGTCCGACACCTGCCACCGTACGTGTTCGGCAGCGTGCTCGGCCAGACATTCTTACTCGGTCCCCGACAGGGCGCCGCGCACGCGCGCCGCAGTGTGAGATGAGCGGTCTACCTGTCACCGGATAAGTAGTTAAGTACAACATTAGATCATAATTTGGGAATCCGATAGGGACGCAGGCTGTACTTTTCGATGAACGATGTGTGAAGCTATATACGATGAACGCCCTGATAAGAAGTGACTGATGGGAGGTGCTCTGTGGGAACCGGCGCAAAACACTCGCAACTTACGGAACATGACAGGGTATCCATACGGACCTGAACCGACATCCATGGAGCGAACTTCTTGAGCGCTTGAGCACTCAGATGGGGCCATATTGTTTGCAGAGCTCAGTTCAAGGACCTCGTCGCAGCACGCGAGTGTATCTGCTTCTCAGAAGAGTATGGTAGTAAAAACTTACATAAAGGAGATAAGCAACTACCTAACATCTAGTGCCTGCAGGCAGACAACGTGGAGTTGCCCTGCCAAATCAGAATGAAAGCCTGAAATATCACCGAGGACGAAGTAAGTAATACATGCCGCATGTCCGCTTGAAAGGTTTTTCACGCATTGCGGGAGGTAAAACTCGACTTGGATCCTCCAGCCAACCTCAATCCGCTTCCCGCCCGACGCCAACTATTTTACGAGTACAAAGTCGCTGCAAGTGCTCTGTTACTCGTGATACACCCCACGCTCGATTCACTTCGAGACGATTTTCCTTGTAGTCGTTGCGTTGCATCCACTCGAGATTCATCCAACTCACCAGTCCCTCCTTTACACCGTCTCTCGCTTCACTTCATTCCTACCAGCATTTTCTTTAATTTTTTAAACTAATCACACAACAAGGTGTCTTGAAAATCCGGTGGTCTCTCGCAGGTGAGTCAAGGTCGTCTGCATACATGGATGATAACATTGAATTGGCGAATAGCATTTTTCAAGACTATTGTGAGCGCATTCTGTCTGTCGATCGTCCTCGTTTGACATGGGTTCATGACTGGCAGACACCAAGAGTACCGCACCCAATCCAGAAGCTACAGTGTGAGTTGGCATCATATGTGGTGGAAATACGTCATTTTGCTCTCGACGCTGTAAAACGTGGGGTCGTGGGAAACTGCGCGCAGGGCGCTGCTTCCACGTGTCTGTGCGGACGGACAGCGCGGCTTGGCGAGCTCACAAGGCATTCCCACCAGCCATGTACGGTGTCACATATCGAATCCGGGGCTGGCTGTGAGGGTTGCCGGCATGTGAAGTGCCGCGAGCGCGGTCACAGGATGCGGAGATCACAAATGTCTCAGACTCTCAGAGGGCTTGTCTCGGATGAGCTGGTTCTGGATTCCATTCAGCTTGACAACTCTCGTCATGTGGTGACAGAGCTTGTACTTCCAATCCTGGGAGTTCTTTTACCCTTTTACATTTTTTTCGGGTTTTACCCTTTTATAGACATGTTTGGGGTATTTCCGCCTTTTCGTAAATCCCCGACAAGTGTTTTCGTGTTTCCTTTTCAATTTTCTTTTACTTTTTACTTTATAAAAAAAAAAAACCCATCCCGGCCAGCGTGTACCATTTGTTGCTGTGCTCTTATATTCATTTCCAGTAGTCATTTTCCTCTCTTCCTTGTCGAGTCTTCGTTTCAGAAGACTCGTTGCTCCTCGTCGTTCTTCACGACGTCGACTTGACCTTGTCTTTTGCTTCGATATCCCCTCCTTGTACTCACGACCCTCCACGCTGACCACGATTCATTTTATCTAGTCTCCCGTGTACGCCACGTTCAACCTCGCGTACCACACCCGCTATCTCTGACGTCGTCCACGAAAGTGCGCTCGTCGTCATTGCATGATTACTGTTTTGCCCTTAGTGAGTACTACACGACATGCTCTAATCCTTGT